>JABXWE010039603.1:0-11658 GCA_014611495.1 Limonius californicus
ATATATATATATATATATATATATATATATATATATATTAGGTGTGCAACATCTATCCATCTATCATCTACTTTGCTCTGTAAATATGTGGAATTATTTTGCAGGTAATGAAGTACAAGATATTTTCAAAACATGGATAATTTTGAATCATTTTAACTGTTTGTTTTATTCTTCACGAGTATGTCAGCAGATGCATAAATAAATAAAATGAGATGCTGGTCATCAGCATGGTTTGATAGGATTTGTTTAATGACACAAATTGATAGGGGTAAACGGTATACGGAATTACGAGGTTTAACGCGCATGCATTTTTAGAAATTTAAACAACCCATGATTGAAACAGCTTACAGGTGTTAAAATATTAAAATATACTTGAATATTTATTAGATGATGTTCGTAAAGTTGCTTTCATACTCTGTTAATCCAGTAAAGTAGTTCTGTTTTAGTTTAATGCGATTACTGTCCATTAACCACTGAAATATTTGTGGTTATATAATAATCCGAAATAATATTTTACATGCAATTTTGCAAGGCTATATGGAAAACTAGATTAAAATATACATAAATGTGTATTCTACATGTATTAAAAATTACACCAAACTCGTCTGGTTTAAACCTGCGTGAAATTTTATTCTCGCATGGACTATTTCAAGTTTAATCTTTTCCAGGGGTAAGCATTTATATTATTTTATGTCTCAATGATATGTTTCTGTCCTTTATTTGCAATTTTCAACGTCTGTTATTTTCTAATTTTAAAAATAAGAAGCTCTAGAAATATAAGTATTACAGATACATTTCCTTTAAAATATTAAAAATTTCAGTTATAACAGAGTAATCAATAATTACCCCCATAAAGCGAGACCAGGTAAAATATATGGGCTTGTCTTAGCATGTTTCAGTTGCCTAGCTTCGTTTCTTGGAAGTACTTAGGCTTGATGTAGCTGAAGCCACGGGCTAGCTGCTACGGTTTGTAAGGTAATTTCTCTTGTGTGAAATGTTATCTTCTCATCGATTATTTCAAATTTAATATTTTCCAGGGGTCACCATTTCTATTATTTTATGTCTCAATAATAGGTTTCTTTTTTTTATGTGCGATTATCAAGGGTTGTTATTTTCTGATGTTAAACATCAGAAGTTCCAGAAATATAAGCATTACAGTGACTTTTCCTTGAATATATTAAAAGTATCAATCATAACAGAGTAATCAATAATTACTGCTATGAAGCGAGACCACGTAAATTATATGGGCTTGTCTTAGCATGTTCCAGTTGCCTAGCTTCGTTTCTAGGAAGTACTTAGGCTTGATCTAGCTGAAGCCACGGGCTAGCTGCTACGCTTTGTAAGGTAATTTCTCTTGTGTGAAATGTTATCTTCTCATCGATTATTTCAAATTTAATATTTTCCAGGGGTCACCATTTCTATTATTTTATGTCTCAATAATAGGTTTCTTTTTTTTATGTGCGATTATCAAGGGTTGTTATTTTCTGATGTTAAACATCAGAAGCTCCAGAAATATAAACATACAGAGACTTTTCGTTGAATACATAAAAAGTATCAATCATAACAGGGTAATCAATAATTACTGAGACAAAGCGAGATCACGTACAATATATGGGCTTGTCCTAGCATGTTTCAGTTGCCTAGCTTCGTTTCTAGGAAGTACTTAGGCTTGATCTAGCTGAAGCCACGGGCTACCCGCTACGATTTGTAAGGTAATTTCTCTTGTGTGAAATGTTATCTTCTCATCGATTTTTGTAAATTTAATATTTTCCGGGAGTCAGCATTTCTGTTATTTTGTCTCAATACTAGGTTTCTTTTTTTATGTGCGATTTTCAAGGTTTGCTATTTTCTGATGTTAAACATCAGAAGCTCCAGAAATATAAAAATTACAGAGACTTTTCCTTGAATATATTAAAAATATCAATCATAGCAGAGTAATCAATAATTACTGCCATGAAGCGAGACCACGTACAATATATGGGCTTGTCGTAGCATGTTCCAGTTGCCTAGCTTCGTTTCTAGGAAGTACTTAGGCTTGATCTAGCTGAAGCCACGGGCTGCCCGCTACGGTTTGTAAGGTAATTTCTCTTGTGTGAAATGTTATCTTCTCATTTATTATTTCAAATTTAATATTTTCCGGGAGTCAGCATTTATATTATTGTATGTCTCAATAATAGGTTTGTGTCCTTTATTTGCAATTTTCAAGGTTTCTGATTCTAAACATCAGAAGCTCCAGAAATATAAGTACAGAAAGTTTTCCTTGAAAATATTAAAGGTATCAATCACATCAGAGTAATCAATAATTACTACCATGTAGCGAGACCACAGAAAACAAATCGGCTTGTCCTAGTATGTTTTAGTTGCCTAGCTTATAGCTGAAGCCGTGGGCTCCCTGCTACGTCTTGTAGGGTAATTTCAATTGTCAGAATTTTTTTCGGAATATGAATCAACGTTATTTATAGCATGTAAATACCAGAATAATTTACATATTCTATATATCTAATTTATCTATTTAATGAAGTTTATTCAGTTTAAATGCTAGTTAGGTAACCAGGATTCTACTGAACCTTTCTTTGTTCCAAAATTCTATGGACTTGTTGAATTGATGTGGTAGCATTCCTTGTCGAAAGTATTGCTTCAGAAATTTAAGTTTGGATAGTGTTTAATAATTTAAATTGATTATTATAATTACTCGTTAACTGATTATTTAATAATTTTGTTTTAGTTCTACTTTTCTATTTTCCCAATGCCAGTTAGCTACAAGGATAGAATGTGTTATGTAGTAATTTGTGTTTAATTTCTTATTTTTAGGTTATTTACACCAAACTTTACACTATATTATAAACGGTCAAATCGTCACAGTGCCTATATTTCATGTATGTGTGAATGATTGTCTAACCACCCAGGCATTTTTCAAGAAGGAAATTAAGACCTGCGCAATCTAGCGCTAGTTCAATATTTTTATTCACAGAATCACCATTATTATACAGTTTTAGATGCCATGTGCCCGGAATTTTTGGGTAGGAAAAGGTTTTTTAGCATTCAAACTTTTGGCAAGGAAATAGCAATAAGGAATTCTAATATTCTGGGCACTTGGTACCAGGGTAAACTTATCTACGGTATTTTGCAGATTCAGATTTGTTTTATTTTAGTTGTGATAAAATACGTTTCTAGTTTTATAAGTTACTGGAACTCCGTACATATAGATATCCAGTAGTCCGTAGGATAATTAAGGTTCGGTTTGTGTCTTCAAATATTTACATACAGTGGGCAGTTGTAATCAGCGTTATTAGTATGTAAATAATGTTAAAGCGTTATTCAGTTATTTAAAATTTGAAGAGTTTTATTTTATTAATGGCGAAGTTCGCTTCGTGACAATACCATGTATATATTTTGGTATCAAAATGTTTTCGCTAAGCATCAAGGGTTAGCTATACATCAAGGGTTTGGCTATTCATTAAAATAATTATTACATTTTACATTAGGCGTTATACGGTGGAAGCAAGAATGGCAAGCCTAAAGAAAAGCATACGAAAAAAAAGAACACAAACAACCAAGTTAATTTATGTTAGTTACATATTATAGATAGATATAGAGATATTCTTACTTCTAAATATTAGCAGTGAGAACACACTGTACTTATAATATATTATGTAATTATAAATAGCGGTCACTTTGTTTTGTAGCTTATGTAAAATTGTATGTTATCAAATATTCCAGCAGAGGTAAAAATTACAGATTTGATTCGGAAATCTATGTGTGTGTATTCATTATGAAAAGTTTTGTTATGACGCTATTTCTGCTACGTTATTTATATAGTATTTAATTTACTTTTGCACGATCAATCTATTTTTGTCTATTTACTATATCTGTCTTTATGCCGGTATGTTGCTTTACTGGTTGCTAGGCTTAATAAAACGGTAAGTAATTCGCTTACCGTTCGCCTAACGCTAAGCACATATAATGGAACATGTGTTTGTAAAAATCCATGGAAACTGTTTTGTTCTTGTAAACTATATAATTATCAAATAGACGTCATTTTGGATTATTTACGATTATTTAATAAAAGTGCTTGAAATTTCCATTTATTTTAGGTTTGATCGTGCAAGAAACGCTATAAACAACACGAACGTTAAGGGTTTACTGGTACTAAACAAATATTGGGGCCTTCGCTACACTCAGTCCTCAAACATTTGCCTTCGATCAGTAAACTACCCTTACCGTTCTTAATACTTGATATACTATTGTTCCTGATAGTGGCATAATAATAAGATCATTATTACTTTGCGACTCTGTGAACGACACTGTTACTCTTATTACTCATTTTACAAATTATTATAAATTTGTTCATAAATAAATTAGCTATGTAGAGATGTAAGTTACGTATTTAATAAATTAGCGTAACTAATATCGTAAATGTTTACTATTTTAAGTAGGATCACGGCGTTTCTACCTTAACGCTGAGGAGAAACACGTGCCAGAGAAGATACCGATGCCCAACAGTGTGACGGAAAGGCTGTTGATGATGACGGCGTATTAGTGTATTCCCGGTTTTAGAAATGGCAGGATATAGTAGATTGGTTTGAACCTAATTTTTATACAAGTAGCGAAATCATTCATTAGCGATATTTTGGTATAATAACAAGATCAAATTACACACCCTTTGTAAAGTTTTCATTATTTTATTTGTCATATTTTTTACGATTGACATTGAAACTTAAAGAATAGCTAATGAAAAATAAATGAATAATTTCTTTGGTTATTATTTTCAGACTGGCGTGCGGAGTAGCAGAAATAATTTAAACTCAACCTATACAGAGAAAATGCGAAACACCCGAAACGCTACTTGGTATTAAAAGTTTCAGGATTATTAATTTACCTAAATTACAACTTATTATTTATTTATTCATTTAAAACACCGGCGGAAAGAAGATCGTGGAAAACAGTACATTCAGCTTTAATAAGGAAACTCAGCCTTTTAGACACATCTATTTTTAAATATCTTTTAAAATAGTGCTAGATTGTTCGAAATTCTTCTTACATGCTTATTGAAATATATTTTTAAAAGAGAATATTAACAATATTATGTTTCCAGTTCTGGATAAGGGGCAATACAAGATTTTTTTGATCTATAACATTGCTTCGGACGTTCTTTGTAGGGCAAATGTATATAGTAAATATCTAATGAAACGCTTTGCAGATTGTAGACTTAGAACTCCCAGGGGCTGTGGTCATACTATCAACAGTTTGCGAGATTTGGTATAAACAAATCTAGGAAAAAGGAATTTCAAATGATTCGTAAATTCACATGCGTTCCAGAACAAATAGGAGTATAGTATCAATGTAAAACTGGGCCAGTAGCTTTAACTTTCTAGTCTTGAAACCATTACCCACGTATTGGTGCTTATTGGCGATAAAACAGGCGTCGATGGGTCTGAACACAAATTTGGTCCTATGCCGGTCACCGGTGACCAGTACCCTGTCATGTTAGACCAAAGACACTGGTGACCTAGGACCTGCGTATTCGCCAAGTGGTTGAAGATACCGGTGATCTAAGGATTTCTAGGAGATAAACTGTATTACACACCTTCTGGAAAGCTTCAGGTACTGACAATTGATTTGCCGCAGGTTATCAATTGATTACCGTCAGAGATGTCGCAGTTCACTAAAAGAAACTTCACGACTAGAGCCTATAAATGGAGTGCAATGGTGGATATTGCCAACAGTTATTAGCATGAAAATGTTCATTATTGAATTTCAATATTTTCTAAGAAGCCAACTTTTGGATGTGGTTCTTGGCAAAGAAGTCGAATCATCTGATCTGATTTTAGCCAAAATTTGCTTATAATTAAATTAACAGGTTATTTTTGTTATAAATTCACTATTTTCAGCCACATGTTAGTAAAAACATGGTAGTAATTTTGCCGACATAAATAAATATTACATATTTTTTAAAACTTGTATGGTCTATGGTCTGTGGCTGGCGACTATAACTTGGAAAGAATCGACGAATGTATATCTAGGACAGACAATTACTATCAGCAAAGAAAACCGAACAGCCGAAATCAACAGAAAAGTAAGTTTGGGACGGGCAGCTTTCGAAAAGAAATCTACTGTATTAACGAACCAGAATATACTACTCCATCTAAGGAGCCAAATATTTGACCAGTGTGCCCTGCCGGTGCTCACCTATGGCGCTCAAACCTGAACTTTTACTAAAACAAATGTTGACCAAATTGCGAAGACACAAAGATGGATGTAAAGAATAATGCTGAATATAAGCTTAAACGATCGGAAAAGAAAGAATGGATCCGTCGGAGAACCAAAGTTAAAGACGCTGTTGAAAATATAGCTTTTCTCAAATGGAGATTCTGTGGAGATTCAATGAGACAGAACAACAATCGATGGAAAAAAATACGAACATGAAGACCGTGGGCAGTCAAACAAAACAGGGGCAGGCCACAACTTAGATGGGCAGATGACATCAATAGAACTGCGGGACTGGCATGGAGTAGCAAGTCCCAAAATCGGGAGAACTGGAAAGAGATCCAAAGATGGACGAATGAATGAATAAAAGTAGCTTTTAGGTCAAATATGAGGAAGAAATCACAGACTTGCACTCCATTCAATATGGGGTACCTTAAGATAACGTCCTTATCCCATACAATTTTTGTTGTACGCCGCAGATATTTCCAAGACACGTAACGCCATCGATGCTACCTTTACTGACGATACAGTCATCATTGATTGATTTTGGATTGAGCGAAATCTAAAACGCGGTTGTTAAGCATCATTATGTAGTTTAGCCATAATTCGCTTGTTGTACACCCTAACTATGAATTTGGATTATCTGGGTTAGCTCTAACGCTAGTAGTCATTATGACAACCGGTACAGTACCGGTATATCAAGTGCGAAATACAAGCACAAGGTTAGTTTAACGCAAATGAGACTAAGTCTACAAAGTATGTTATTTTCATTTTGCAAAAAGAAACACTCCACACCGTATCCTTCAATAAATACAAATCCCACAATTCGATAGTGCAAAGTGTATTGGCCTGCACATAAACCAACGGCTAAATTGGAAGAAGTTTTCACTGGCTGATTCATAAAGGAAAACTTTCCCTAAATAAACAAATTACAATAGGTATATAGAGTGATTCTAAATTTGGTACGGATGTACGGTGTACACCTAGGGGGAACCACAAGCAATTTGAACATTCAAATCTTACAATGGTTACAATCAAAAACTTTAAGAACTATCGTAGATGTTCCGTGTTTTACGACCCTCTAAACAAATTTGTTTAATTTTAATACCAATTAAACAATACAACGTCTCTTAGATGTGACTATCGGGTTAAACGAGAACAAGTTCTAAATATCTGTCGCGGATAGAATTTCTACTGAACGAGGTATCTGATAATTTTCTCGACAACAGCAATGCTACCTAACGACTGTATTTTATACAGTATAAGGTTAAATCCGTCCTATGTCTCTCTAATTAATCCTATGTTGAAGTAGTGGTAGATCATTTAAGTTCAGGTACTAACCCATAATTAGGTCTTGGGTTGGCGCAGCGGGAAAGTCCATTTTCGGTTACTGACCATAGTTAAGCAACGCTTGCTCTGACCAGTACTTGGATGGGGCTTTCAAGGCTGCGTTCAACACGGCGCCTCGTTCTATCGGATGAGTACGTCAACAGTCGGTCCCGGATGTCATATTTATACCATGACAGTTGTTGGCAGAGTAGTAGTAGTGGAGTCCTCATAAGTGTAGATGAAAAAATTAAATGTTGAAAGAAAAAAGGATTTCGACGTTAGCTGCAGCCCCCGTTACATCCCGGGGTATAACGAACAGCCAAACCTGGAGTGTGAAGGCAGAAAAGTAAGTAACTAACCTAACGTTTGCTTGTATAAATGCTTAAAACATTTGCTTATTGTTAACGGATACGGTTTAAATATTTTATAAGTTGTAAGTTTAAAACATTTAAAAATCCGTATAGTCAAAATGCATTAATTTGATTAATTTTGCTTTTTTTAGATAAAATAAGTTCTTGTTTTTGTAGGAAAATACACCTGTTGCAAATAAAGTAGCGATGTTGTAGAAGGCAATAAAACATTTGCTTTCATCGAACGGTAAAAATACATGTGAACTGTTGCGCCGGCAGGAAATTGCATGGCCGATTATCTTGTATGATCAGCAACAGAGAGAGCGATTCGTAGTTCATTTCAAATGCAACTTCGGCTAATGGATTAATTACCATTTCTAACAGGCGCTTACTTGGACAGTCAACCCTCACGTGGCACAGCATTTTTAATATCGTTCTAGCATCAGAAACTGTGCTAAGGTATTGATTCAAATTTATTTTCCCATGTTCCCAGAATATACAGGGTGTTTAAAAAATACGTTCGGATATTTTAACTACTTACAGATCTCATCAATACAAACAAAAAAGTCGGAATAAACATGAGTTCGAAAGTCAACCGTTTTCAAGATACAGCCAAATTATTTACGCAGAGTAGGAGTGTAGAATTGTATTTATCACGTCTGCTATGGAAGTAGATAAAACAACATTTGTTTGAGTTTTTGTAAGTGTCAATATTGTTATTGTTGTTATTGGAATATGTATACCAACGCGGAAACGCCAGATATGCATTTCATGTATGGCAAGGCCAATGGAAATTGTATGCTGAAGCATTTCCGAACCGGGCACTTCCGTGTGACAAATTTTTAACAAATGTGCATCAACGTTCATCCAAAAACCTGATACGGGCCATCCACACGGCCGCTTCTAAAGCTACACCGCCGGCACCAGAAAAGAAAATAGATCAGGACTGTTCTATAGCTGTAAAGGAAAAAATCGCGAATAAGAGACGATTAAGAAGAATCTGGCACCATAGTAGATCACCGGATGATAAGCGCAGGTGCAATCAAGCGGCTAGGGAATTAAAAGAACTGCTTCGAGTACTAAAAAACGAATCATTCCAAGAATACGTAGAAGGGTTAACTGCAAACTTAGACACCGAATATTCTCTATGGAAGGCGACCAGACGATTAAACCAGCCAAAACAGCAAATCCCATCAATTCGCAAAGAAGACGGAACATGAGCACGTAACGACAGCGAGAAAGCAGAAACATTTGCCAAATACCTCCAAACAGTCTTTCAACCATTACCAACAAATCAGGCACAAAGATGACATAGAAATCTAAGACTACCTAGACGCTCGCTATCAGCTATCGCTACCCATTAAACCATTCACTCGTGGTGAAATGAAAGATATGATTTACCAACAACTTGAATACCAAAAAGGCACCCGGGTATGAACTCGTTACAGGCCAACTTATAAAAGAGCTCCCACAGAAAGGCACAACCATGATGACCTACATTTTCAATGCTTTACGACGAACAGGAATTTTCCCAGTGCAGTAGAAGATTGCACAACTAATTCCCAAACACAAACCAGGAAAACCCCCAAATGAGATTAAATCTTATAGGCCCATCAGTCTCTTGCCGATTATTTCAAAGTTGTTCGAAAAGCTTTTACTGAAACGGTTAACACCCATTCTAGATAGAGACCAGTTGATACCCGAGCACTAATTTGGGTTTGGAAGCCAGCATTCAACAATCGAACAGGTACATCGCGTAGTACACGTCATTTATAGAACGTTCGACGAAAGAAGCTATTGCAACGCCGCCTTCTTCAACGTTAGCCACGCTTTTGATAAAGTCTAGCACGTAGGGTTGCTTTACAAAATAAAACAATGTCTACCGCAACCCTTTTAGGAAAGGTTCTACCAAGTGAAGTACGAGGAAGGAGTAACGGACCTCTACCCCATCCAGTCAGGAGTGCCTCAAGGAAGCATTAGAGGGCAGTTCTTTACTTACTGTATACCGCAGATCTCCCAACCAACACAAATACAATCACCGCAACATTCTAGCCTCCCATCGTAATCCGGTAGCAGCTCAAACACTAGAAAGAAATCTAGAACAAGTAAAAGACTGGTTTAAAAATGGCGTATCCAAATTAACCAAACTAAATCAGTTCAGAAAAACATTCACAAAATGTAGAGGAAACGCCTCCAGAGTATGTATGAATGGCCAAATTCTACCACAGGCTGACAGTGTCAGATGCCTGGACATGCATCTATATAAGGGCCTGATATGGAAGAATCACATTTGGAATAAGAGAAAACAACTTGGATTTAAATTTAGAAACTACTATTGGCAAACAGGACGAAGGTATAAACTTTATGCACAATAAACTTCTGGTGTACAAAGTTGCTCTGAAACCCATCTGGTGCTACAGGATCCAGTTGTGGAACACCGCAGCAAATTCTAACAAAACCTAGAGCGGTTTCAGTCTAAAACTCTTCGGATTATAACCAGTGCACCATACTACGTATCAGGTAGTGAAATACGTAATGACCTGAAAGTGTTATCAGTTCAAGAAGAAGTGACGAGGTTCAGGTTAAAGAGACATACCTCGCTAGACTTACCTAATCAATTGTAACAAAAATGTGTAAATATCCATAATTACAACTTGTATGATAAGTCTATACGAAGAGTCGCCAATGGGTGACTACTTCTACATGTACCTACATTATATTACCGATATGTATGAATGTTTGTTATCAGATTTGCTTATTGTTATTTGTAGCAGATCGCAAATATACGTATTGTTATTAACAAAAAGAAACGTTTATCCTAAGTTGGCGCATTTCAGTCAAGAAACGGTGGTGGTGATCGGCCTAGATCAGTTTCTACTCCTGAAGCGGAACTTAACATTTTAAGGAGGATTAAAGAAAATCCAGATACCAGTAATAAAAGACTTTCTGCCGAAACAAATATTAATTGCTCCCGCGAGGAACCCATATTCAAAGGGTATAGGCCCATATTGTGCCTGATTATTACTGACGAAGCTAGTTTCACAAGGCATGGAATTTTTAATTTCCACAACGGCCATATTTGGTCAGATGAAAACCTTCATGCTAGTATTGAATCGAATCATCAACAACAATTTTCAATTAACGTTGACTTGGTGTTTTTGGAGACCATATGATATGACCTTTTTTTCTTCCGAACCGTTTGACTGGCCAATTATATCTTGACTTTTTGCGTAATGCCTTGCCACTATTGTTAGAAGATGTACCCCTCATTCATAGAATAAATATGTGATTGTTGCACGATGGAGCACCTGCACATTTTTCAACTATGGTCAGGAATTTCCAAAACGAAAATTACAACGGCAGGTGGATATGGCGAGGGGGTCCAGGTGTGTGGCCACCTAGATCTCCTGACTTCAATCCGATCGATTTTTGTATTTGGGGGTATTTAAAGTCGTTAGTTTATTCAAGCCTTGTGGATAATGTAAACGCATTGCGAGAAGGCATAGAACATGCCTGCTAAAGTGTTTGTATGAGGGATCTCGGTGGTCTAGCGCAGAAACGCGTTGCCACTCGAGGTCACACTGAATTGCGCTTGTTCCGGCGTGGTTTCGAATCCCCGCTGGGGTGACCGCATTTCAGTTAGTTAAGTTTAGGGTGCATGCTGCATGAATGGTTAGTGTGTAAGGGACGCCCGCACCCCCCTGAAGTAATGCGAAAGCGGTTCCGGGGGGGAGGAACGGTAGTATGAATGATTAAAAAAAAAAAGAAAAAG
>JABXWE010039604.1:0-11088 GCA_014611495.1 Limonius californicus
CCTGTACAAGATTTGTCTTGATTCGTGGAGGAATTTCACGAAACGCCAAATTCTTGTGAGTCCCGTTAGTGAATTTTGAATTGCTTTGGAGCATTTCAAATAATTCAAAGCTATCCACAGATTCTGTCGCAGAGAATTAATTTGTGCAAATTTGTGGGAGAAAATTTAAAAGTCCGTTTTCTACTTTGAAAGACTGGAGAAAATTTAGTCAGCTAATTAGAGAATTTTCCGTGAACCCGAAATTTCAATATACAAGCCAGATTATAATAGTAATAAACCAAGCAAAGTAAGGTTGAATTTATTTATGCTAAACTGAACTGTTACGAATCGCGTAGATTGAGTGAATTCCAGGAGCAATTATTTACTAAGAAATTACCTGTTTGAATTTAGATTAACGTAAAGTTTTGCATTCATACATACAGATTGTTTATTCTGAAAGCTACGTGCGGCTATTGCCAAACTGGGAAGTCTTGTGTTTATTAAAATTTATATTCGTACACTGTAAAGAGGATAATTCACAATCACTACTTCCGTGTTCCTTGAATACAAACACAAGGGAATTTCATTTATAAAGTATATTAATTGGAACGTTTGTGTTGAATACAAATAGGTGAACGTGTCAGCCATCTTGTGGATCGCAAGTCATCCGACCGACCTAATCAGCTGGGAACAGTTCCCGTGACCCGTATTGAGTTAATGTGACTACCAAGAGGGACCCAGTGGCGTATCCAGGATCCTCCCAGTGACATCACCAAGATTGAATTAATTTACTTAGACAGTAGAATTACCTTTATTTTTACAGTAAAATTGCATTTCTTTAAGTATCAAATGACTTGTACATAAGGGTAAACCCATTTAATAAAATTTATTGTTTTTCAAGCCTATTCGTGTAATTGAATCCTGGACAACTCCAGAGCATACCTAGGTGAACAAATACTGAAACGTTTGCGTCTCGTATGAGCAACCAGGCGCATCGTTACAAGGTGTTATAATAACGAGTAATGTGTACTCGATTACTAGTAGGTATAATATACATATTATGTGTTTTATTAATTGTAAACTTACTAGATTATTTTAGAAAAGTAGGGGACTCTAGAGCTGGCAACAGGGCAATTTCATTTTGACATTGCTAGAAATCAATCAAATAATATTTCAGAAATGCAACTTAAGAAAAAAAAACACAGCCTGCTGGATGGCAAATCAATCGTGAATAGTGTACACAAACAAAAAATGGAAGAGCAACTAATAGGAAATGAATATACATATTCATTTAAATCGGGCCTCCATTCGTAACGCCGATTTTTTTATAGTATTTTAAGAATACTAGTGGCAAATGCAACAAAGCAATTCAAAAGAGAAAAAGGAAAACTTAAAAGCTGTCAAAAATAAAAAATAAAGCTAGAAATAGCCGATCTAAAAACACAAGATACATACACACATTTATTTCAGAGATATTTATTTTTTTAATATAATCATGTGAAGGTTAAACATTAGAATAACATTTATTTTAATACATTACTTATTATGGTGTGTGGCCCATAAGCACTTCGGCACCTCTTAAAAAAATTTTTTTGCCGCACATTTTCTCCAGTTTACTTTTCTTTGTCTTTATCTGTTAATACTACATATTCAATTTTTTCCATGTTTCATTTATTTATGGTGATTAAGCTACTTGATAAATAAAACCCTTCTCCTTATTCTTGGTGTCACCTATGTTTTTATTTATGTTTGAGAAATATGAATGGAAATTATAGTCACTAAAATTATTTAAAAAATAATACATTTATTTCTTCTTAATTAGGTGCTTCTATATATGTAATCTCAGAAAATGTTAAATTATTTATTTTTTTTATCTAAGAAGAAAGCCTGGATAACCTTTAAGAAGAACTGGAATTTTATTAAAATCTTATCGTGACTTCCTTAACCAAGCTGAAATTTTAAAATAGGATTGCAGTAGACTCCCTCTATAGGTACTTGTCATTTTTAATATATATGCTTTTCCAATTGTTTTACAGTGTTTTTAAACATTATAAACAACACTCAGTGTCTGAAACTTTCACTTCAGAAACCCTGCAATTTTTAAGTTTGTAGTAATCTTATAACATGGACAACTACGATACATCTGCTCGTTTCCAAACAATAACAAGCCCTTCTAAATCACAAGTAGCTAAGAGAGATTCATCATAATTAAAAGTTATTCCTAAAACAGGACTTGCATGGCCTTGCAAGGTATTTACACATGCCCGGCTAACCGGTTTTTCTATGTTGAAAAAATATACTGAGCTATCTTCACTTCCAGTTACTGAAAAATGAATGTATAAGTTATTATATTAATACATTTCATACTATTGTTTACTCACCAACACATGCACCTTGTCGGAAGGACATTATAGGACAAAACGTGGACTTCACAAAATGTTTCTGGTGTCTATTGTGGAATTTTCGTTTTAACTGCAACCCCCCTTCACAATCATGACCCTAAAATTTGGAATATAACTTAACAAAGTTTGGTTAAGGGAAGTTTACAACCGACCTGAAAAGGCAGAGGGCGTTGTCTGTACAGTTCACAAGTAACATTGGATCCCGAGCTTCGCGGCTAATCCACGCTCGGTAGCTTAGGCTTGTTATAGAACTGGAGGGGCTCACCAAAAGACGTCTGGTACGACACAAATTACCTCCAACATCGCATACAAATGATACTATTTCACCCTTCAATTAAAACGCTATATAATAGAAGTTTCTATTAAACTCTTACACAAACCTTGTCATTTCCAGCCCAAAGATTTTTGCCAGACGTATCTGAAGTTAAACTTAATATGTTGCCCCCAACACGGCTAACATTTTTCATAAAAAGTCCTGTAGAGACATTTGCAATTCGTACTTCTCCACGGCTGTTGCCAGTCTGTGGTATTTAAGGAAAATATTTTTATTAACAAGCTTAATAGATAAACGCCCAATCACAGTTTAACAAAAACATTAAATCAGATAGTTACTGGTTTATAAAATACATATTAACTTAAAAATTCAGCTACATTAACCTCTTTACATTTTATACTACAATGCAAACTAGTTAGTTCATAATTGTGTTCGTTTTGTGCGTTTTGATGGGCGAGATCTAGGACGCGGTTTTCCAAGCATCTCTAAGCACTGCAGCCATCATTGGCTTACGGTACACCCTTACTATGAATTTTGCCTATCTGGGGTAATTCCAGCTCCTGTAGTGATTTTTAACGTGTGACACATCGCAGTGGCACGGGACCTACAACTTTAATCAGTAAAATCTCTCCGACCTGAGCCGGAATCGAACCAGCGTATATTCTTTTATTATGAATATTTTTATCCACAAATATCTTGAATTAACTAAACGGTTGCGTGGGTACCGCTCTGGAGTACGGACGTGTTTTGGGCGCTCTCGAGTAAAATTGCTTGGCGAGCCTTTTAAAGATGTTTTGGGTGCAAACTATCAAATTCCAGTGTGTGCAATTCAAGTGCGAGTGTGTGCGAACCTGGGACGAAATGTAGGAGGAATTCTAGCGGCTTTACCTGTCGATCGATCAAAGGTGAAAGATACGCCACCGGCAAAGAAACAAAAGGACGGAGGGGAAAGCGGAAAACGCAGTAAAAGATAAGTGAAGCTTAAGTAGTCTTTTGTAGGCTCTTGTAGTCGCTGGTAGTATAAGTAGTCAATAAACTAAAATAAAATTATATATAAAAAATTTATAAATAGAAATAAAAACGGAGGCCTTGCGTAACAAATGAATGCAAAGCGGTACAAGCGGATAGGCTTCTAGGGATGCTTTTCGGGTGGAAACGATTAGGGTAGGACGCAGGTAGCGACCTTTTCAAGCCGTCGCAACCAAAAACTGAAATTCTTGTTTTACGGCCATAAAAATTCAACCCGAGGATAATACTTCCAAATGGGGCCAACTGCCAGGAAAACATCTCTCGGCTTCAACAGTCAGTCAAGCATAACTCAACTCAACTCAATTTTTCAAATTTTAATTATTCCAATGTAATTTAAGTTACTG
The DNA here is from genome assembly GCA_014611495.1 of Limonius californicus. NCBI lineage: Eukaryota > Metazoa > Arthropoda > Insecta > Coleoptera > Elateridae > Limonius > Limonius californicus. The sequence goes on from JABXWE010039604.1 coordinate 4,029, forward strand.
CAATTCATTTCAGTGCGTAGATCCGGGTAGGCCAATTAGGGCAAATCTAGGTCTCGGTATCTGTAACTTCTACAAGTAAAGGAAAAACGATCTGAAACTATAATCTCCTTTAATCTCTTTTAATTCAATTTAAACTAATCTACCTTAACTAATTTAAAGCGTGGATCCGGGTGGGCCAAATTAGAGACCGCAAAAGCCCCGTTTAGTACTGTTTTGAGTAGTTAAAACGAAAAAGGGGCCAACAAAAGATAAGTTAACAATCGAGGTTGGGGCAAAATTCAGAATATTTCACAATTAACAGTAAAGCAGAATATATTAGGGATAATTAAGGTCTAGGCATCTGTAACATCTATAGGTAACAAATGAAGTGTACACTTTGATATCATTTAACGTTAATTGACTTAATCCCCTTTAATTTAATTTAATTTAATTAAATTTAGCGCGCAGATCTGGGAAGACAAATAGGATACCGCACATAGCCGCGATTAGCATTATTGTAATTCGGAAAACTTTTTTTCTATCTCAGGGGTATTTTAGGCCTGCCATCACGGGTGGTGGTCAAGTGGAACTGGTAATTAGAGAAGGTGGGGAAAACATACACAAGAATCTACGCACTAACGGAAGAATCCGATCAGGATCCGGCTGAAGAAGAACAGGCTAATGGAGAAGAAGAAGAAGAAAGAGAGCGAGGAAGGGAAAGACAAAGGGGAAGAACCGAGACATGCACCAGTGGGAAAGCAACCGATGGATATCTAGTGGTCAACTGCAGAGGGGAAGGCTGGGGAAAGGAAGGAAGTACAATCCAGATTCGAACCTCCAACTCAGGGGTAAAATAGTTAAAATTAGTGTGGTAAATATTAAGTCGTTAATTAGTCATTAGGACCCTAAAATGGGGGAGTCTGTTACCTTATGACAATAGATAGATAAGGAAAAAGAACGATGTAAAACTTGATACCACAGCTATTAGGGGCTAAGGCATAATCGCATAACGGACAGTTCAAGAAGCTTGGGAGTACATACTAAGTAGTTTACTAGTTCTTAGGAAACTAAGATAGATGCAATCAGTAACCGCAGAACAATAGATGGAAATGAAATAAGAACAATGTGAAACATTGATACCAAAGTTCTTAGCGTACTAACTATCCGGTGTTGCAGCAGCGGTGTCTTGCGGTATGCATTGCAGACATGCTAACGTTCTGCAGTGCCCCACCCGATCCCATCCTATCCATTAAATCCCTACCCACCCACTGGCATGGGGTGGGCCTGGCGTAATCCAGGATTGACCCTCGAGTCGGCTCCATGTCAGATGATGATGATGATGATGATGACAAAAATCTTGAATTAACTAAACGCAATTAATTGATTCAGTTATTTGAACACTGCATTAATAAGCTGACGTAGTTGACGACTTTGAGGGCTTGCAACGTGACTGATCGAGAATTTTTTACCCGGTAGTTATTTGCCGCCGCTAACTACAACTGACGGGCAAAAAGGCGCCGGTAATATTGTCAAAAAAGGTGTCGCTACTTCAAGTTTTGGGAACGCGTTGCTGAGTTGTTGTTTGGTATAGCCGCCTGCGGTTTCAGCATTTCGATAGAGCATTCCTTGCCCTATAATTTTTATCATGGAGTTCATTTTCAAAAACGAGCGTCTGAAGGGTGTAAAACACTGAGGTTGTGAGACGGCGGAGCTAGAAAGTCGACGACCAATTTTAGGTCCATAAAAAATTTACGGTACTCTTTCCATCCCAACTGTTGTCCTCTCCGGTCGCCTCGAACATGCAGATCCGAGTTTAAACGGCCTACAGACGATACGATCGGTTGTACGATGCGTCGTACTACAAGTTGGAAATAAAGTCGTATAGACAAGTTGTACGCTGTTTTTGCCTACTAACGTAACAAACGTGTAGTACGACAGGTAGTACAACTGACTATTTAACTTCTCTTTTAAATAATAAATTGCGCATATTATTAATTTTTTTCTTCAAAATATCCGTTGTTGTTTGTGGATTCATTTCTTGCAGTTTTTAAGAACTTCATAACTGACGTTTCGTTTTCCTTTATTTGCGTAATCTTTTGATTTCACATCCCACAAGCAACTATTTCGTCTGTATAATTCTATAAACTCTTCCCAAAAAGATTTATGTTTCGACTCCATGGCGAATTTAAATATAGTCCATCTCACCTAACAACTCCGATGGAATTTCTGCGTGCAGCGTCAACATCCTAGTGCTGTTAATTTTGCATCTCTGTCAGCGGCTCACTAAGCGCTATATCTCAGACAGAGATCGGATGTCTAGCGCACATGAATTGAGTGCATCACAACGCGCAAAGCTTTTAGTCAGCGGCTAATTACGTTAGAGCGAGATGGCTTGTGCTTGCGCATGTTCTAGCTTCATTCTTCAGAAGCCCAGCGAGGGGAAAGCGAACGTGCGGTTCTCAACAAGTACTTACGATGATAAACACATTTATTAGAGGAATTTAATTTGAAAATTAAGTACAGTTCAATAACTAATCTACACAGTTAACATAATGACTTACATATGATAACATATATGTAATAGTAATAACAAATAACAGATTTTTATTTTTATTTATTATTAAAGACTTTACAATCTGTCATTGTTGACATTTAGTAAATGATATAGTATTTCACATGCATGTCATGGTGAAAAATGTCCATTAACAAATTCCTTGAATTAAAAACTAACTAGATTAGTTCGTAGTTATTGTAACTTAACACACGATCACTCGAATCTATTTGGAAGTTTAGATGTCCTTATTCTCTTCAGTCTGGGCTCCTCTTCTTCTTCTTCCAGTAGACACTCAGTGAGTGTGTTTGGGTGGGCACTAAGTCGATCTCGGTACCGTAGACTGTATTGCTGTATCTCTTCATTAATTGTGGGGATATTAAGATCTCGACGTATAACCTCATTAGATACATACCAGGGAGCATTTACTATGGATCTCAGCGTCTTGGCTTGAAAGCGTCTTAAAATGTCTATATTAGAATTACTTGCTGTTCCCCACAGCTGTATTCCGTAGGACCATATCGGTTTGAGAATAACTTTATATAATAGTATTTTATTTTCTAGAGATAGTTGGGATTAGCGACCTAATAGCCAGTACATTTTCCTATATATTTCACCCAGTTGTTTGCGTTTAGTCCAGATGTGTTTCTTCCATGTTAATCGTCTATCAAGGTGGATTCCTAAGTATTTGGCACCTTGCGCTTGAGGTACTTGCTGGTTATTCAGCGAGACAGGTGGGCAGGTATCTCTTCTTGTTGTGAAGGTCACTTGTACCGATTTTGATTCATTAATTTTTATTCGCCATTTTCTAAACCACAATTGCAATGCATTCAGATGGACTTGAAGGATGTGAGATGCCATATTCGAGTCGGGATGCGATGCTAATACCGCCGTGTCGTCAGCAAAAGTTGCAGTCATTGTTGTTGCGATGGTAGGTAGATCTGCTGTAAACAGAAGGTATAATATCGGTCCCAGAACACTACCTTGAGGAACGCCTGAGTTAATTGGAAATAATGTTGTTTGGTATTCTCCAAACTTGACAAGGAAATGTCTGTCGGTTAGATATGACTTGATGAGTTGATAGTGGTCTGGCGGTAATAAATAACAGATTTGAATAAATATATGTACAATAAATAATACCAAAATTTAAATTTGAAACAAATTATCTATACATACTTATAAATTGTTATCCTCGTCCGAAAGATTGTCTGAAAAATTGCTTTCGCTACTGCTTGAATCATTTAGATTTATTATTATAGGATTTACAATTACATTTTTCTGAACAGTTGCTTCCTCTTGCCACGCGTCTTTTATACGTTTTTCGGTACGTAAAACCACTTTTGCCCACATTTGTGGCGTAGCTTGACTGAGAGATTCTTCCCACATACGTAAAACCTTTTCGTCTCCATATCCGTCGCGTCCTATATGCCTATCGTAATATTGTTTGCAGATACCCCATATTTCTTCAATGGCGTTGAAATGACAGTGATATGGAGGTAATCGTAACACCATGTGTCCAGCCTCTTGAATTATTTTGTCAATTACATATACCTTTTCCATTTTATGTTGCTGGCAAATTTCTAGCAATTTAACTTTTTTTGAATTAGCTGCAAAGTCGATACTTCTAGAACTGAGCCAGTCAATTATGTCTTGTTTTTTCCAGGAATTTGTTGGCTGTTTTTCAAGGAGCGCAGAATGGTACGCAGCATTATCCATGACAATAATAGATTTGCTTTCTAAACTGGGTAGCAGTTTTTCTCGTACCCACTTTTAGAAAAGTTCTGCATTCATATTATCGTGATAATCTGCGCTTTTCGAAGTTGACGAAAAAATGAGAGCGGTATTCTTCAAAAATCCAGAAGAAGTTCCTGCATGAAGAACAATGAACCTTTTTCCTTCACCTTGCATTTTCCGTACACTTTTGATGGAATCATCTTGCCAGGATCTTTTTGTAGCACCTAAAATTACAAAGTTAATTTATAAATATATGATGTAAATAGTAATTTTCAAACCTTTTGCAAAAATCCAAGTTTCGTCCAGAAATACAACCGGCAATGTGCAGTTATTCATGTATTCTCGTAAAAAACATGCGCGCATATTAACAACATGATGTTGTTCACATAGGGCTCTCCTATTGTCATCTTTTTTATAAAAAAAGCCACAACATTTTAAAAGTCGGTGTAAACTAGCGCGACTGACGTGTAGAATTTCTTTTTCTTGCAATTCTGCATTAAGGGTATCAACGGTTATATGTTTTTTTTCGGCATGCATTCTATAAACCGTACTCCTAATCTCCGTTTTTATAGATTCTGGAACATCTGTCGCAGGCATTGCTCTGGTTCTTCTTTTAGGAGTGGTTAGCACAGGATTTTCTTCGTGACGTTTTTATATCACACCTACAGTCTTTTCGCTTATTTGTAGGGCTTCTGCTACGCGCTGAAATTATTATTGGATACAAAAACAATCTTGTTTCTATTTCTACTATCTATTACGTCCATAACAAACCAACGATTACAAAAAAAATTGCTCACCTTATGTATAGCTGCAAGCGGCACTAACGGTCCATTGTTTTGTTTTTCTTTTTCAAAGTATTCTAGTAATCTAATTACGAATCTTTGAGATTGAGAATTTAATACTTCTTTCGACATTTTCCTCAGACTGAAAAACTACACAACACTGTTTCACTCCAGAAACATTTAATGTCATTATTTTGACATAAGATGTCTGCATCACAATATATTTGCAAATATTTTGGTATGACTAAGTATTTTTCAATACTTTCTCTTTAGGTGGTACCACGAAAACAATACCATATTTCTATTTAATTACTTTATTAGGTACCTTCTGAATCACACACTTTGAAAAATTCGGTGTGAAATTGTTTCGTAAGTAAAGAAAAGCAACAGCTTAATAATGAATTTTGTTCCATTACTAATAATACGTAGAAATAAACGTCAAAATCTGAATGCGGTGTGCACGTTTGCTTCCAGGATTTATTTATTTATTGATACGGTTTACAAATACAGCGACTATTATTTACAGGTAAAGGCCATAAAGGCAGGAGACATCACACCACATTATGTTTAGAACCGCTGACCATACTAGTAATCTTGATTCATACGAAGCGTTGCTACCTCAAAATGACCTTGAAAGGAGTTGTTACGTGAGATAGACTATACAATTATTATTATTTTAAAAAACAAAGCAATTACAGCATCTGTCACTTATACGGGAGGGGTGTCAAATTGTAGTAAAGATCGTATCAACAAGTCGTAAGAACCTCTACATGTTGCAACCTGTGGTTAATTTGGCGGTTGTACTACAGATTTTATGGAAGCTCCATACTGCCATCCGATACGACCGCGTCGTACTACAGGTTGTACTACAACGCTACTAACGATGCAACCGTCGTTCAAACCGTCGCACCAAACGCGGTTGTACGACGGATTGTACAACAGATCGTATCGTCTGTAGGCCGTTTTTAGTCATCCTTCGGAATAGTCAAAACATTTTCCACTGCTTGTATTTATCAAAGTGAACGAGTTAGCGAGCGCCCCGAATACTATTTGGTAGCGCGGAATCGTTTCGATTGGCCTAGGCAGGGCGTCACAAGGTGACGGCGCGAATGGGTTTTCTATAAAGCGCTGTAACTCTGGAACCAAGCGACTTACATGCAACCTTCCAAGCTGTATAACGTTGTGGTTACGATTCGGTCCAACATAACCGCGAAAAATCGATTAGAACAACATAGCCGCAAACGGCCTTTTTCGCTGCAGGAGGTCAGTCCGCTATTGCACGCGTCTTGTAGATGGGCGGGCGAATCGGCACGCCCATCGACCAATGCAATAGTTGAGAACCCAAAAACTTTGTTTTTACCGTGTTGCAGACCGGCACGATCTGCAGATGGGAGATTCGTACCCCATTTTGCCCATCTCAAAAATTAAACATTTTCCTCTGCTAGACCACCACCATTCCATCTCAAAGTCATCTGCTGTTTGCCCTTTGTTTTTATTAAAAACAATTGCGAATGTCTTTCTCCCTTACCAAGCCTTTTCTATAGACTCTATATCTTTTTTCTAAAATCTTCCTTTATTTTTCGCGTTTCCTCATCTTCTTCCCCCTCCCTTTTTCTGTCATTTTATTCCCTATTTGCACCCATTTCCTCATTTCTTTCGACTTCATTCAAGCACTTTCCTATTCTTTTCTTGTCCTTTTCCACATCTTCCCTTTTCTTCCCCGTTAAACTTTGCATTAATCAAAATCATTTTACTTTTATTATATACATTAGACCAGTGTTTTCCAAAATTAACAAGCACTCCTACATTGTAGCTTTAAAATACCATCATTTGAAGCTTTGTAGTAGAAGACCAAGACCAAGATCAATATTAAATGGACTGTTGCGGTAACTATGTCGGTTCCAAATTTTCATGTACTTCAAGGTCGTGCATCTGAAATGTTCGAGAGGTATGGATATACCATCCGTTTCACTCTCACTAGTGCCCATTTACCTATTTGCGTTTCGAACGTAGG
>JABXWE010039608.1:0-11416 GCA_014611495.1 Limonius californicus
TATATACTTTGTTCAGTAAATGTGTATTCAACAATTTTATTTCAAATAAATGTTTATTTACATTGCCCATAACTGCATCACCTCACTACTTCGACTACAAGGACCACAGAACACTTAATACGGCAATGTAATCTTGACTATACTTGTAGCTAACTAAAAGTATAGATGAACACATTAAATAATTAATCCAATTACCTAATTAAATTTCAAAAGTAAACTGTAAATTATTAATGTATGCCAGTTAAAATAGTTATAATGTTTACATCTTTATAATTATAGTTTACTCTAAAACAATACTTTATAATTCCAAGGTTGTCTTTGACTTGGGTTTTTATTGTTCTCACGATACTTCCAACATATCGACGTAATCTCGATTACAATAGTATCGTTCCATTTTAAACACAAAAATCAGAGAATATGAAAATAATGATCAATATGACAGAACGATTCATAAATGTTTAAAATCGCTATTTAACCCAAAATAAAATGTGTAACTTAAATCATGATTGGCAGCTATTTTAGTATGTGTGTAATAATAAGCTGTAGATATTTCCGCTAGCACCAAGATCTAATTAATTACATCATCTATGGCACAGAATGAAAATATAATGTTAGTAAAGTAAAGTGTAGGGGATCGACAAATTTCGATGTTTTCATAGCGAATCCCGGTAACTTTAAGAAATATGGTGTTAATAAAATTTTCGATAGAATTATGTAAGTATTAAAACTAGTCCCAACTTATCAAGACATTCTTCTATTGGATAATATTTTAGATTTATAGATTTTGGTTGCAGTTTTCTAAACTGTATTATTTTGACTGTTCGGACGACGACCCTCCACAAAATTATCAGTATCATACTAGGCCAGTCTAGCTTTGGATAAGACTCGTGAAATAAACAATAGGTACTTAAAACTTAGGCTACAGATACCAGTTAAGTATATTTGAATCATTAGTAATTTTGTTATTTTACTTGCTTCTCTTATTTACTTCATAATAAAAACGGAAAGCTCTTAGAACAACTTTCAAAATCGTATTATAATTAATGATTCTATTGCTATAAAAATAAGTGCCATATAAGCATTACTTGCGATAATGTTGTCGTTAAGTTTGTTGATTTTCATCACACGATATAAGTATTTTATTATTGTTCTATTAACTCCAGTAAACAACTGCTTCCTAATTCTGTGAAGTGTTTGCTATAATTTTGATTACAGCGTGTTTGTTAATTTATGAAAACGCTTTCTAAAAATTATAGAAACCGTTTTGATCCACTGACTATCCTCTATTTTTTAATCCGTACCTCTTAAATAACTTAAAGCAAGATGTTTTCAAGAATGAATTATTGATACTGGCTGATAAAGTTAAAAAGTTTCCAGGCTCCTATTTTCTCTATACAGTCTCTCTTATTTCCGTAGTATGTCGATCATCTGATCCATCTAAAAGAACATTCACCCTACTGGCAATTAATCTTAAGAATTACTATTTTTCACGCCATTAAATTGTTACACTTTTATATGCAACATATTTATTAGCAAATAAGTATACTGAAAGTGGTATGGTGGTAGCTCATTTGGTAGAGCGTTCGCTTTCTGAACATACGTCGATTCTGGCTTGGGTTCGAAACCTAAGCAGATTTATAAAAATATTGTACTGTAACCCACCACACACAATTTCCCAATCCGGCTCGCAACCGTGGGATCTTAATGCTAAAAACCTTCTCTGGAATTTCTGTCGTTCGGATTCGACTTTAAGCTGTAGGTCCCCCCCTGTAGGTTTCTACTTTAGCGCTGAGGAGAAACATGTAGTAGAGAAGAGGCCGATGACCAACAGTGGTACGAAAGGCTGTTGATGATGATAATGAAAGTAGCTTAAATACATATTTTTATTCGTAATATTAAAGCTGGAAATGCATGAAGATTTAAAGCTAAAATAATAATTATAAAAATAGCCATCTTCTTAATTGTTAATATTGAAATTTAACATACAATATCAAATAGTATTCAACCATGAATAGTAAAACGAATAACGAATAAAAGTATATGATATTGTTGCGATCCAATAAGAATGGCGGTGTTTCGATGCAATGGATATTTAATAGAGTAATGTCAGAAAGATAGATGAATCTTAATATTTCGATACAATGAACATCTTGTAGACTAGTAACATGAGGACGGAGGAATCGCGATGTTTCGATTCAATGAAAATCCAGTAGATTAGCAATTCGCAAACAGAAGCCTAACTACCTTCGCTACATAAGAATCTGGTAGATTAGTAATGCAGCACAAAGGAATGACTGTTATGATGCAATGAGAATCTGGTAGATAAGTCAAATGAGAACAGAGAAGGGCGAGGATTCTATGCTGATTGCATAGAAACCTTGCCAAATTTGGTAGATTAGTAATACGAGAACAGAGCAATTGATATGTTTCGATGCAACTCGAATCTGGTAGATTGGTAACACTATGACAGAGGAATGACGATGTTACGTTGCAATTAAGATTTGGTAGATTATTACCACGAGGACGGAGAAATAACTATGTTTCGATGCAATCAAAATTTAGTAGAGTAGCAACACAAGGACAGGGGAATAGCTATGTTTTGATGCAAGGAGAATATAATGTACTAGTAACAGGAGGACAGACAAATGAAGATGTTTCGATGTAATGAAAGTCTAGTAGATTAGTAACACTAGAGCAGAGGAATGACGATGTTTCGACGGTATGACAGATTTGGTAGATTAGTAACACGAGGACAGAAGAATGGCTATGTTTTGATGCAATCAAAATTTGGTAGAGTAGTAACACAAGGACAGAGGAATAGCTATGTCGAGAAGCACTGTAAAGAAAAGATTGATAGTGTCCGCAATAGAACGTTAAAGCTGTTAACTTCAACGTCTTAAAACTTTAAACTTTGTTGTCTATGTCATTGCTTCTTCTTCTTTGAGTGTCATCTCCTAAGGGCGGTTGGCCATCATAATGTTGATCTGTGCTTCAAATAACTCTGGTGTCGATTGATTATACCATGCTCTTGGTTTTTAACCAAAAATTTTCTTGTCTTATTACAATCCTGTTTCCTGATATTTTTCCAGGGTTGAGATGTCTCAGTAGTAAGATAGTCAGACTTTGGATGTAATAGTCCAAAAGTTTTCCGGTTCAAATTAAAATTTAAATTTCTTTAAGTAATCGGTACTGGGTTCCGATCGATATTTATCATTGCGGATCAAATTAATAGTAGGCTTAATCTCACGGTCGCCATAAAGCCGTAACAATGCCCTATACTACACGTACCTACTCACACACCATATACCAAGCAGGTTAAGCACAGTTACATACCAACACGGTAATTCGCAAAGTTGGGTCTTGTTGTGCAACAGCACATATCAGCTTAGCTAGTCATACACCACCTCGACGTTGCGTAAGCGGTATTGCGAAAAAAGGATAGTGAATAAATATGTTCCTCTGTATAATCAGTTGCAGCAGCCCACAGCTTACGTAAGATCCATTAGCTTCTACTGTAAATGTTTCGTTAGTACTTATATCATTACCCTTGGACTTGGAGCGTGTGTGCACGAGGATGGTTAATCAATTATTGTCCCTAACATAAAAGGTATTGAGCGACAAATGAATAATTTTTTTCCAGGAACGTCAATTACTGACATTAATGTATGCCAAGGGGGTTCAAATAGGGTAGTGCATGCGCACTATACGATGCTGCTCCCTGTTAGCGTCGCATAGTCTTTCCTACCTAAGAAATGTATGCCAAGTTGTAGGTGCCTATCTTCTTGCTTATAAAAGTAATACATTTAATATTACTGTGGTGCTAGTGATTTTGTTGAAATGGAAAAATTCTAGTCAAGGACTATGATAAAATACCTTTTTAAGAAGGGTTTATCACCGCTGGAAATTTATAAGAACAGGTTTGGAGTGTTGGATGATTCTACCCCGTCATATCAAGTAATTAAGGATTGGCGTCGGGATCTCAAATTAGGAAGAAAGTCGTCTCAACATGCACCAGGTGCTAGACACCAACAACTGTTGTCACTCAAGATAATATTGATTTGGTCTATTATATGGTATTGACTGATCGGAGAGTTACGGTAAAATATATTGCTGAGACATGTCGCTTTTCACTGGAAGCTTTAACATTTTTCTCGGGGAAATGTGTCTGAAAACATTCTCACCACAATGGGTTACGAAAATATTGCCACCTGAAAAGGGCCAGGTTTCTCACGTGCAATCTGAGATTAATCGACACGGATTTGGATGGATTTTTGGAAAGATTTCGAACTGTAGATTAAACCAGGATTTATCACTCTGATCCAGGGGCAACGGCAGGGAATGGAATGGCAGCATCGTGGTTCCCTGTTCCCACGAAGGTTCCGTGTAATTTCATTGGCCCGATAGATAAGAGCAACAATGAGTTGGGATTCTGAGGGACTAGTTTTTGTTGGTTATTTACCACGTGGTTACACAATAACGGGAGATTATTACGCAAAACTGATACCAAAAGTTCATGAGGCTATAAAGCAAAAAGGCATGGAAAATACAACGCGGCATTCAAGACAACCCTCCCGCTTAGAAGAGCTTTGGCTGCTATCCACAATGCTGCCCCCAGTGACTTGCACCTATTCCTCAAATTAAAAGATCTTCAGAAAACTCATTTATCGGACTATGAAAAGGTGATGGCTATGAGTAGTTTGAAGTGCAGGACAAGGAGTTTTTTTCTAAAGGCATTCAAGCTCTGCATCATCGTTATACTAAGTGTGTTAACCTGTTGGGGGATTATGTTGAGAAATAAAGTTGTTTCAAATGTCTAAATCACTTGCAGCTATATCAGGCACAACAAATGATAAACCACCCTCTTATTATTTTTAATATACATATGTACCTCCTTTGCAAGTTAATTCCGCTGTTAAAGATTTAAGTAAACTTGAAGAAGTGTAATTGAAATTTGCGCATATCTAAGATAGCCTTTTCGTATCAATTAATCTAAAAATTGAGTTCAGAATCGTCTCTTAATATTACCAGATCTGATCTTGTGAGACCTTACCATAATAATGTAAACAGTATAGTAATGTTTTAAATTTAGCGTGCGAGAAAAATCGGGCGGAATGTTTTAGACTATAAATATTTTTTAAATTGTGGTAACCTGTGTTTTGAAACAGGTATGGATTTAAATATAGAAAGATAAAAATAAAATGTAAGTATAATATTCATGACATTTATTCATTCCACTATTGCATTATTACATCAAAGTCATCCCTGAGGTGACGATTTTTTGCATGTTTTTTTTACATTTCCTTGTTCTTTCAGTTATAATGAAATTTGAAACGCGTTCTCCAATCATAACCGAAGGAGCACTAGTGTGTCCAGATGTAGCAAACGGTATGATACTGGCATCGGCAACTCTCAATTTTTTTATCCCGTGCACCTTCAGTGTGGGATCAACCACAGCACCAGTCTTCGTATTAGGTCCCATCTTGCAAGTGCTCATCGGGTGGAATAAATTGTACGTAAGGTACCTGATGGTGCAATACCAATACGGTTTGGAAAGATATTCGTGATGTCTACATTGTGGAAGCGGAGCATACACTAAAGTAGTATTCAGTTTTTGAAATGCCTTAGTTTTTGTCAATTTCAACATAAACTGAATTGCATTATAAATTACGTCTATATCAGAACCTTCCGGATCTGATAGAAAATTTGAATCTATAATCGGGTAAGCGTAAGGATCAGCTGACTTCAATGTTATGATGCCTCGAGATTTCGGATGTAACAAAATGATTTCAATAAGAATACTATTACGGGTATCCATGTTATCAAATAAGGAGTGATACGTTTCATCTGTATAACCGAAAGATTTTTGGAAATACGGGCTGCTAACGTTAGAGGACCAAAGTAAGAATTCTATATTAGGCCAATCCGGTACGTGTGTGTAGTTGGTAGCGTTCACTTGGTAATAACCAAGAACTTGTATAATGCCTGGCATCGTTAACGGTCCTGTGCCATTTAAGTATTCTTTCACATACGTTCGTAAACTTTCAACTGGCGCAGTATAGTTTGTACTAAAATATCCCCCATAAAACGTAGGATGATCTTGAAAGTTGCGCCCTACTGCTAAATTCTGTATGACTGGTATACCATGTTTTTTTAGCTCCTCTGCAGGGCCAATTCCTGATACCATTAATAAATGCGGCGACTTGATAGCACCTGCGGAGATTATTACCTCTTGTGTTGCTACAACTGAATATAGATGCCCATTTTTAGTAAATAGTACTTTTTCTACTTCTTTTGTTTTGTTGTTTATAACAAGTTTCACTACGTAACTGTACGTGGATATTTTCAAATTTTTCCTATTTTTAGCTGGTTGCAAAAATGCTCTAGCAGTAGAATCTCTGGTGCCATTAATACTACTAAATTGTGTTAATCCTGCGCCCAATTGCTCTTTTCCATTATAATCTATTGGTGTTGGTATATTTAATTCCCTGTTTGCTTCAAGAAACGCGTTGGTTTGTGCGTCATTGTACGTATGATATTCTACGTTAAATGGACCGTTTTCTCCATGATAGCCAGGATCCCCGTTGATTGTGGAATGTTCTGACTTCTTAAAGAAAGGAAGCACATCTTTGTATGACCACCCAGGATTACCTTCTGCTGCCCATCCATCGAAATCTAATTTATTTCCTCTACTGTACACTATTGTATTGAGAACTGTAGTTCCGCCTAGAACTTTGCCTCGTGGGTACTCACAACTATGGTTTACCATTCCTGAAGATGTGTAATGCATAGAGATATTGAAATATATTCTTAATTTAATATTTACCTAAGCAAGCATTTGTTTGAGGAACTGTCTTAAAACCCCAATTCATGGGTGAACCTTGAAGGTAAGCGTACATTCCAGGAATTGTGCTGAAATCGCTTTCGTCACCGCCAACTTCTAATAATAACACCTTCCACAACTTTATTTCTGACAGTCGACTTGCTATAACGGCACCAGCAGCGCCTGCTCCAAGAACAATGTAGTCGAACGTACCAAAATCTATAGTTAAGCAATACGCATAAATTAATAATGGTAACAAATTTCTAATTAATCTTATAAATCACTTCGTATGCAAAACATTCCTGCAAATGTAGTTTAAGACATGTAAATAACTATTTTCATCTTCCATTTGAAAGGTCGTCCTATATTACAAAGTTGACGAGCTCTATCCTATGCAACAACTCTTGCATATGACAGTCTGAAAATGTAGAAAACCATGAAATCTGAACCACAGGAAGTGCTGCGTTCTTTTAGGTTCAATAGACTATGCACGAGGAAGCTGCATATCTCTAGTTTCCGATGTAACTGTCTGCAGTATAATCTGAACAATGACTTAGTGGAACTTCTAAAAATAAAACTGCCGCAATTGCATCGATTTCTTTATTTTATTACGCCCGCTATACATAAATAGCTTTTAAAAATAGTAAACATTTTTTTCAGCTTATAGTATTAGTGATTGGTTGAATAGGTTTTCCATGATCTAGTTTAATTTGATCGGAAGCCTTCTCTCCTATCATTACAGCCGGTGCTCCAGTATGGCCAGATGTGGGAAAAGGTATAACACTAACATCTACAACCCTCAAGCCACTAATCCCATGAACTTTTAATTTATAATCAACTACTGCCCCCTTTTTAGGATCGGTTCCCATTGCGCATGTAGATACTGGATGGTACAAATGAGCTGTTAGCAATCTAAATGCACAATACCAATAGTCCTTTGATCCGATTGGATAGTGTCTGCATTGCGGATAATCTGCATATATGATGCTAGCGTTGATCTTCCGCATTGGTTCAGTTTGTAAAAGTTTCTCGATTTTCTGAAGTCCTTGATACATAGTATTGATGTCTCTTTCTTCAGCGTCTGACAAGTATCTTGGATTTATCAGAGGGTATAGGTATGGATCTTTGCTTTGAAGTGTTACATTTCCATTTGACAAAGGATGCAGAACAACTATGTAAATATTGATACTAGTTTCTGAGTTAACTTTTGGCCAGAGGGCATTATAAGTTTCATTTGTAATTTTCATGCTTCTCTGGAGGTAAGGGCTGGGGAGGGCTGGCATGACCTCAAATTCAATGTCAGGATAATCGGGAATATTTGTATAATTACTCTGATAAAAGCCCACTCCCTGACTATTTAACGCAATAGAAAGGGGTCCGTAGCCTGCCAAATATTCTTTTACCTGCCGTTCTAAACTTTCAACGGGTTCAGCTAGACTAGTATTAATATATAGACCGTAGAAAGTGGCGTGGTCCTGAAACTTCTGTCCCACTGCTAGATTATGTATTAGAGGAATTCCCAGGTTATCTAAGTGTTTCTTGGGACCAATACCGGACAGCATTAAGATGTGGGGTGAATTTAGCGATCCTCCCGAAACAATAACTTCCTTGGCTGCTTTAACAACATACAATTTACCACCTCTAGCAAACTGAACACCCGTAGCAACTTTATTTTTTGATATAATAATTTTCGTAACATAAGCCCCTGTTAGAATACTTAGATTTGTTCTATTTGACGCTGTTCTTAAAAATGCCTTCGCTGTACTGTCTCTTCTCCCATGTATGTTACTTAGTTGAGCTTTAAACATTCCTAGCTCCTGTTTGCCATTATAATCCACCGCTGTATAGTTATACAGTTCTCTGTTGGCTTTGATAAATTGTGTAAGCTGTTTGCTTATCGGACTGTGGTATTCTACATTCCAATATCCACATCTGCCATGATATCCAGGATCTCCATCTATATGTGAATTTTCGGATTTTATAAAATATTTCAAAACGTTCTTGTAGCTCCACCCCTTATTTCCTTGGGCTGCCCAGCCATCAAAATCATGTTTGTTCCCACGACTGTACACCAAACCATTTATTGTGCTTGTTCCCCCTAGAATTATTCCTCTTGGAACGGAGCAGCGCTGATCTATCATTCCTTTAATCAAAATATTTCGCGTAAATAGCATGTAGAAGCCATTTCAACATTAAACTTATATAGCTCACCTAAGCAGGCTGTTGTTTGTGTGGTAGTGTTGAAATTCCAATTAAATCTTAAACCTTGCAGATATAAATGCATCCCGGGGATGTCTGTAAAGTTAGTTTCATTACCCCCGGCTTCAATGAGTAGAACTTTCCAACTCGATATTTCAGAAAGTCTGTTAGCTACAACGGAGCCAGCGGACCCGGCACCCACTATGACAAAATCGAAAGAACCGTATTCTGAAAACGAGAATATATTACTTTATTCCTTACTTTTACATGAGGGATACTGAAATGATTATAGTACTTACTATTTATTATATTTGTTTAACCTTTTTCGGAAAGCTTCCCATCACCAAGCACCAAAAGTTTGATAATCGATTTGATCAAGATGTGTTGATATTCAGTATCCCGATATTTAAATCAATACACATCTGACGAACAATACAATTCTTTATTTAATTTGTATTAGTTTTAGCTTGTCACTTAAAGTATTTTTTAACGACTTATAACTTTTCAATGACAAAAATCTTACGAATTCAAGTGTGAATAAACTAGTTTCGTAAATAATTTTGTTCCGCTGTGTACATAGAAAGACAAATTCATACCTTCAACTTTATTGGCGTTCACGGGCCTGTAAGCATCTGCACTTGTAGGAAGATCATAGTGATAAGCTTTTTGGGTTTCCGTTTCTATTAAATTTTCGTAATAGCTCACAGTTTCATCATAGGAACTACTACTTCCATAGGCAAAACTAATTAAATGGATGACGAAGAAACAAATTAAGTAACCACTCATGATTGACGAGTGGTTTTAGCAAACATTAAACACTAGTTCCTTAAATAGTTGTAGAGCTCTTTTTATATATTGTTTACGTGCGTAAGAAATATTTTACAGCAAAAAAATTTAAAATTTGCATTTCGATAACGTACCTTCGATTAGAAATAATTCTAAACAGGTTAACACGAGTAATTAAATTTGTTGGAAGCTGATAAACCTTGCGTTGCATAATTTATTATACTAACTTAGACATTGACAAAACGAATAATATATAAAAAATGCTTCAATGTTAAGTTTACCACCACAAAATCTAGAATCTAAACAGGCATTATTAGGACTACTGTTAACCAATCCTAAGAATAATCGAAATTTGGAACACAGAAAATTAATTCATAATTAATCAAAAAGTGGACTTTGTAATTATTCATACATGCTTTAACTTAAAAATGATAACGTAATAATATACCCAGTATACAAATACCGTGCATACTATTCTTTTAAAAATTCCAGTTATGTGCTAAATATTCTGCTAATCTTTGTTACACTACAAAGAAGGCCAGTACGCTAAATACCTTCAAGGTATTCCTCGTACTTTTACAATTGATGCATACGACCGTGAAAAAATTAAAAAGTAATACTTTTCCGAGTTAGAGGTTAGCAATTATTCTGTATATATACAGGGTGATTAACAAACAGGTCGGTTTATTTCTCCATATATGGTGCGTGTCAAACCAAACAAACAACTTCTAAGCAACATATGTTCGTAAACCAAATGTCATAAGTAGAGGCAAGTTTGTACTATAATAAATATATATATATATATATATATATATATATATATATTGCTATATATAATAACTGCTCTTTACCAGTGATAACAGTATTATCGTGTACAATTAGCTACGTACACCCCCAATACAGTAATAGCTTCTGTAAAACCAAACTTCAATTTTCTACCGGTCTAGCTCTCATAGGGTCTCTGGGTCGCTCAATAATTATAACTCCATACCTTCATATCACCTTCGTACCACGTTGTCATAATCTCTACCAGTATTCAAATAAAAGATTCCAAGTTCCCAACAAAGTCCAAGTTTAATAGCTTTATAATATTACAATGCCTTAATATAAACCATACCAAATTAACATTTGTTATTAAATGATTTAGAATTTCAAATATAAGCTCGGATTACAGTGTTTCTCAAACACATCCGCCGCTTTTCATCTTTTTAAAACAACTCTCCTCTTATTTTTTCCATCTCCCCGACAACCCTGCCATCTGGCCAATTAAAACATTTCAGGAATCTTATTTGTCCTATGCCAACGTTTATTCTAAAAATAGAATAAACATTCCTGTTTACATGCTTTGATGTGCCAGTCATTATTTTATAAACCAAGTAAGATTAAAACATAAGTAACACAAATTACAAAATCCTGTTTAAGTAAGACATCAGCACTGGTATATCACCACAATATATTGCTATGATATTTATTCTATATTAATGTTAGTATAATAAATAATGACTTATACTATGTTAGTCTTATAATATAACTATGACTAGATGAGATTTTTGGCTTCGTAATGTTGTACGAATATTAAAAAGGATATTATTTTCATGATAGGAGGATGTT
>JABXWE010039609.1:0-12842 GCA_014611495.1 Limonius californicus
CAAATGCTAGACAGGGGTTAAATGTTCTACCATTTGATCTAAAAAGAGCGATCAATGAAACAATTAAAGGTGCCTCTGAGCCTTTCCCTTCATGGTTCTTATTACTGCCTCGTAGACCCTCATTTTTAACACTTTATATTCCTGACAAATGATTGTGGATTCACTCGTGCGGCCCGCGTGACACTTTTTTATTCATTATGTTCACTCTTAATATCGATTATTTTTAACGCACCCCTTTGAAAAATTCCCAAAAATATAAGCGGATTTGTTTAGAAACTTAAATCTTTGTAGGTCAAAACGGAAACTACTCATGTAAACAACAGAAGGAAAGAATAAACTGCAGTGCATTTTAATGCAATCTTACGAGTTGTTATACTTAGCACTGCATCTGCTTCACAAATGGAATTCTTGAGTTATATTTATTTTTTAGCTAAAGCTCCGCTGGTAACCACATCCTGAATATTAACAAAATAAAATATTTTCGCTATATAAGAAGACAAATACATTTTAAATTAAATAGTAGCAACCTCTAATATTTTTGTAGTATATACATTTATCGTGTAATTTTATTATAAATGGTCATAATTAGGTTCGAAAATTTGTAGAAGGATCCCTTGATGTCTTTTATATATATTACTCCTATAAAACAACTAATGTTTTAAACAAACGTAAAAAACTGAAGCTATTAATTTGATGATTAAGCACAGATATTTCTGCATATTACAAGGGTACACCTCTTACAAAACACATGCAAGTATCCCATTTCATATCACCTTCTTTGTAACTCGCTGAACATAACCGAAGGTGAACGTGAACCTTGTAACATGTAAATCATGTTGGCAACATTAATCGACTAGTTGTAAATTGTAGGAGAGGTTTATTTACCGGAGTCGTTTGGCACTAGCAATGAAATTGGAACTGAACCACCTCCTTACAAAGTTGAATATCCCATGGAAATCTCGGAATTGAATAAGGGGATGGATATAACACGGTCAACAAGAATACAGCTCAACATACACAACTCCAGTAATAAAAAGGAAACACACAGCTATCACAATAACTTAGGATAACACCGTTCGGTAACTAACTGGAGCAAGCGTATTCCATGCAAACAGAAAAGAAGATCGGAAACCATGCTACACGTGGAATACATCATTGGAGAGGGACATCCAAAACACCGGCATACTTAAACAGACATGTGAGGAATGGGCACGAAGAAAAGAGGATATCCGAAGAGAGGCAAGAAGAATCTACGCACTAATGGAAGAATCCGATCGAGAATCGACTGAAGAAGAACAGGCTAAGAGGAGAAGAAGAAGAAGAAAGACAGTGAGGAAGGGGAAAACAAAGGAGAAGAAACGAAACATGTACCAGTGGGAAAGAAAACGATGGATATCTAGCTGTCACCTGCAGAGGGGAAGGTTAGGGAACAGCAGGAAGTACAATAAAGAATCGAAATTTCCAACTAAGTGGTGAAACAGTTGTAATCAGTGCGATAAATATTAAGCAGTTAAATATTCATTAGAAAACTAAGATCGGATCAATCTGTTACCTTAAAACAATAGATAGATAAGAAATACGAACAATGTAAAACTAGATACCATAGCTATTAGGTTCAAAGGGATAATCGCATAACGGACAGTTGAAATAAGTTTGGGAGTAAATATTAAGTAGTTTATTAGTTATTAGGAGACTAAGATAGGTGCAATCTGTAACCTTAGAACAATAGATAGATATGAAATAAGAACAATGTGAAACTTTGATACCAAAGTTATTAGGCTCAAATGCATAATCGCATAACGGTCTCGGTTACGTACTCAAAAACCCCATTGATGCGTAGTTTACTAACTACCTGGTGTTGCATCAGCGGTGTCTTGCGGTATGCATTGCAGACATGCTAACGTTGAGCAATACCCCACCCAATCCCACCCTATCCATTAAATCCCTACCCACCTACTGGCATGGGGTGGGCCTGGCGTAATCCAGGAGTGACCCTTGAGTCAGCTCTATGTCAGATGATGATGATAACACCGTTCTATAACCAATTGGATACACATAATACCTCTACTGAGCACACAACGCTTATAATAGGACCTCACAACTCGCCCAATTAGGATGTAGAACTAAATATTTAATAAGGTACCGTAAATTAACACGTAAGTTTAATAATAAATAAGGTAAGCATAGCTCAATTTTAAAATAGGTACGTACAGCTCAGAAAATAAATTATCATAAGACTTTCGACCACATAACTCAGTGACCAAATACACAGCTGAATTTTGGATGAAGTGAACACTGAAATTTCATTAGACATTCTGATCACAACCTTTGTGTGCAATATTTTCTACTGTCATCTTTCCTCTTTGACCACCTAATCACACTTCTTGGGTAAACTTTCAGTAGCGAATGTTTAAATCCCTAATCCCTAATGCGATTACCAGTGGGCAGATAGCGTGTAATTTGTGAACAATAGTGCTGGCGCTTGTTGGTCTGTGGTCAGGCCCGCATTTAACTTTCTTGACAATGGCAGTAAAATCCGGCGATGCAAGTTTTTATTGAAACTGGGTATAATTATAATATATATTATAAAATATTAATAGAAGTATCTAAATAAGATAAAATAAAAATTACCGGATGACCGACCGTCTATTTTCTGAATATTGTTAAATATCTTAACGTTATAATGAGTGCTGTTGTCCACTAACGATGTACGTAATCAGGATAAATTTGTCTTATAATATGAATTTTTTTTTCGAAAGTATGCCAATTTGGTTACTGTTCTGGTTAAATCCAGTCGTAATTTTGACCAGTCGCAGTTACGTCATGGCTATCTGGAGACCTTTCAAAAGTGGCGACAATACTCAAATTATGGAAATTGCAAACAGTGATACCAACGATAGATATTGTAAATAGTATGCCTACTGCTTTTCTGTTTAGTATTTGGTTGACCACATCTAGAGCAATGTGTGCAGTGTAAAAGTGCAATAAATTAGTTCAGTTTTGAAACAACAATGTCTACAATTACAATTTGGATCAAAGGCTACCCTGAACTGGTACTGGATGGAGATACGGTGTTCTGCTGTGCGTGCAGTAAACTAGTAAGTTGATATATGCATACAATTATTGAGTTAAAAATTATGAAAATTATCGCTATAACTTCAAACTTTTAGACATTAAAATTGATTAAATACTTTTCTGTTTTCTTCTAATGTTTCTTTTTTTTTTTGGTGAACTAGGAAAATTGGTTTTGAATTATATTAATACTGATCTTTTTAGCCAAGTATCGAGCGACAAGAAGTTTTTGGTTGACCAACCTGCCAAAACTCCTGCAGATATCGGCAAGTACGAAAAACAAGAAACTCTACAAAATCTCAGCAAACATTACGTTAGCGCATGACTGCAAGTTCCAGGAATATCGAGCAAGAGACAGCCTATGAAGACTTGTGTAAAACTCTAGTAGCGACTAATAGTCCACTTAAAAACTGAATAATGAAAACCTCCGATTGTATTTTAAAAGTATATTAAATGCAGCATACCTGATGATAACGCTTTACGACGTTTTAATTTAATTTAAATGAGAATCCGATGAAAACACTAAATAATTATATAGATCGAAAAAACTATTTGCATATAGAAATTTACTGTTTTAACATTTTTTAAGTAAGTAGCATCAATTGAAAGAGCGGGGATGGGCCAGTGCTGATAGAGTCGAGCTTTGGATATAATAGTCCAAATGCTTCCCGGTTCGAATCACTCCAGGGTCGGAAAGTTTTCTAATTCCTGGGTGATCGGTGCTGAGTCCCGGTCTCCATTTGCCATTGGGGATCAAATTAATGGCACTTCTCGTGTTACGATAGCACTAGAGAAGTAACAAGATCATATACACACACCAGGCAGGTGAAGCATTGTTATGCATCAACACGGTAACCCGCAGAGTCGGGCTCTATTGTGCATTGCATAAACTAGCTTACCCTCACCTCACACCAAAAGCGATGGGCCTATAAGGCCTGTGAAAGTTCCATAATAAATAATAATATAACATCAATTGAATACAACCATGAATGACATGGAACGTTGATCTGGTCTTTTTTTAGTAAAATAAATGTAATTGGTAGAAAAGATATTCTAATTATATTAAATTAATAAATTCGTGTTTTGTTAATGGCGTATTACTTGGTAGAGCGCTCGCTTTCTGAGTAAAACGTCGATTCAGGCTTGGGTTCGAAACCTAAGCAGATTTATAAAAATTTTGTCTGCAACCCACTACACGCAATTTCCCAATCCGGCTTGCAACCGTGCGATCTTAATGCTAAAAACCTTCTCTAGAATTGGTGTCGTTTAGATTCGACGTTAAACTGTAGGTCCCCCGTGTTTCTACCTTAGCGCTGAGGACGAATACGTGGCAGAGAAGAGGCCGATGTCTAGCAATGGAACAAATAGGCTATCAGTTAATCAAAAAATATTAATTATTACCCTTTGTTCATTCGAATACAGGTACCCAATTATTTAAAACGACTGGGTAGACCACCCGCCAGCCATCGACTAGGTGGTTTGAACTCCCGATGTACCGCACCGGAGCTTAGTGCTATAATCACTGGACCACACTGGCGGCACAACTAGGAATATTACATAAATAGAAATGTTAACAAATGGCAAGACTTGTGTAAAGTCTTTACTTTAATAGAAAATCTCCATTACATATGTGGACTTCTTCTATAAATACATCGTTCGAACTCCTATGCTTGCTCTTAGGGGTAACACTGGTATACCTACCAATGGCACGTAATACATTTGCAGTGAATAACTACATACTGTATTTGACTTTCCCAAAGCTTTGTAATTTAGAAAACTTCCTTAAAATTCTGTTTACTTTTATTTTCATGAAAATATTTATAAACTGCATCATAACATTACCCAACCGAGAATATATATTGGACTGAAACATAACTGCAAGAAGATGTTTACTACTTGCACATAATAAATAAATTATCAAACGAATTTTCATGTATTACAAAACGTACGGTATATATAAACAACAAATACTATTATACATTGCATACAAATGAGAAGCAAAAATTTTCTTTTTTTAAATCCCAGTCCAGATGATGTAACTGAAAATTAAGTAAAAATCATGTTTTCAATTTATAGCATATATTTTTGAGGCTTTAGCGGTTTCTCGCGAACAAGGATTTGTTTTTAAGAGTTATCAGAGCTCTGAACAGTTTGAAAATGCAAGCTATACCGTCTCGTGAGACGTTAATTTGCATGGGTTTAGAAACAATAAACAGGCATATTCTGATTAAGGATTCTTGCTATGGCAAACATGATACTTTTAGAATAAATCCTTGTCTCCGCGAGGTACATATAACCCAAGCCTTGACCTAGCACTTATCCCTTGTCTTGTCACACAAGCAGTTAGCAGAAAGTATTCTTGTCCTAGCAAATAGGATACACTAAGCACAAATCCTTGTCCCCCCAAAATTACACAAAATAAATAGGCAGCTCCAGTTTTAAAACACATCTGGCAAAGAAAACAGTTCAGACAAATAATCATACAGTTTGTGAGGTTCCAGGTTGCGTATATTCGTTACTCGCTCATGTACGATCAAGAGAGGTTGGCTCCGGTCTGTACGATGATCTATCTCTATGGGAGGGTAGATAATCGCCCCCTCAACTGCGGGAGGCCCTTGCGCAACTGCGGGTGTTATGAGCTATTAAAATAGAAAAATAATACAGTTAGTCAAGTGGCAAGTCAGTGCTAATTTGATTATGCTGGGTGTTGCTTCCAAAGAATAATGTGATCTGAGCCGTTTATCTGGACAATTTATAGTATTTTCTGCTTTTAACGTCGGTATTTTCACTCCAAATTCGATTTTCTTTTGATGCATCTCATGGATTTTTTAAGAAAAACAACTAATAATCATGTGAATTCAATAGTCAATACAATTTATGACGGAAAATTACCCAAATAAAAAGAGGTATATTATATTTATTCCTTAAAATATAGCGCCCTGTTTCCTGTTTTAATCATTTGAGGAATTGTTACAATACATTATAGCGGTTTCCTTGTAAAATAAAATATAAATCATAGATTCTTATTATCCACATATTACAATAACAAAGTAGATGACAGCAGCCGAGTAACCAGTTTTGGGTGTTCATTCGGCTAACTATATTAGTTAAACGATCGAAGTTAACATAAAATTTGAATTTTTCGAAGTCTCTCTTTATATTAAATTCTCTTTATAACACCAAAGACTTAACTAACAATTTAGGCTCTGAAATTTGTGAGATCCTGGTAATAAATTGCACGAAATGTTTAAGGCACACGATATAATCTTAGCTGTCAAGTAATTTATAATGCCGTTGCTTTATTTAATTTTTGAACAATTAAACTATTAAACTATCCTAATTTATTAAGCCATTTTCCTAAGAATATAGACTTATACGGTTACAGTTTGAATCCTATTTTTGAGATTGATCTCGCACTATAATCAATGATACTTTTTTTTTTTTGTTTTTGTAAGATTACGTAGCTGTAAACTCTAAACTTAAACCTGAGAAATAGCAACAGGTGAAAATTCCTGAGAACATTAAGTTTATCTCAGAATTAAAGGCTTTGATATATTTTACAAACAATAATTTATTTAAATTTCTAAAGAAACAAATCCAGAAAAAGAGAAATCCCTCCAGCGTTCCATGAATCGATCGATGGGGTCACGGCACTCCATGATTCCGCAGATGTCCGATAGACTCGGGACTAATTAATTTCCTTTCATCACTCAGACAATCCCTTTGTAGGTCTTATTTTCCTTTGACTGACAAGGCTGTAAGAAGTGCGATATCCCAGCCTTTCTTATCCTAATTAGCTCTTAGTTAGAGCGGACACGAGGCCAAGAACACTGAATAGCTGGCAGGCACAGATACGAGCTTTTGACGAGCCGGTTAGAAGGAAATTTGCTTGCTGTCAACTGCAATGGACCAGAGGTGGCTGCAGTGTTTATTGACCCTTCTATTATAGCATTGCTATTTATAAATAAGGAATAGGAAAACATGTAAAACATTTTGATATTTTGTGTGGTAATAGAGGTTCAACTTTCAGTTTAGTAACCAGGCCTAACCGTTACTCTAACTTTTCTCTGTTTTTGGAAAAAATAGAACTTTTCAATTAATTCACATATTAGATAAAATTAGGTTACATTTAGAACGAGAACAATCAAGCAATTTTCCAACCATTTCGGTTTCACATCCGACATGCACATACACAGAACATTTTCCTGCAGCTGACGTTTACCTCCTGATTATCAAAGGTTCATAGAAGAGGACCCTGTCTTTAGCGCAAGTATGCTGTCAACCCTTGACGTATGTTTACGGCTTTATGGAGTTCTAGGGGCGATCTCTCAACATCTACGTCTAGCGTATTTCTACAGCATGTTGTGTTCAGAGCACAAAGGGCAGTTAGGATCGCTTTGTAAATCTTAGTATGTGACAGAACCTTTGTTCATTGCCATCCTACTGACCACGTCGGCATTCTTCCAAGTAATATAACGGGTGTTCAGAAACGAAACCGTTTGGAGTTGGCTGTGGTTTACTGAACCTATTTGAAATATACTACACTACATGTTCTTCTCAACTACCATCTCATGTGTCATATTATTTGTAACATTTTTCGTTGTGATTTTTGATCCATTACCCATGTTTGATTGTGTCAGGTAATTATTTTATGACAGAAAATGGTTTTCAAGATTCAACTAAAAACGGTCATGATTAAAAAATGTTTCCAAAATCGTGTAGAAGTTGATGGAGATTCGACATATTATTCTGCTGAAAACTGTTGTTTCTGTAGACCAGTACTTTAGAGAAACTTTAGAAATATGTCTCACAAATTTTCATGTAAATGGTAATGTCTCTAAGAGCATTGTGGTCAGCCGACAGAAGTTATTGCAGATGCACTGATAAATAGATAAGGAACCACATCCGTCTATTTGCCGTTTATCACAAAAATAGTACCTACTTCTGAGTGTAGCCAACTGAGTAAAATCGTTTGAACACAGCCAACTGCAAATCGTCATCTTGGTGCAGCCAACTGGGTGTTATTACTCGAGCGCAACCAAGTTTGTAACGGTATCTGAGTGCAGACAAGTATGTCATGTAATTTGGGCGAAGCCAATTGCGTAACATGGTCTAAATGTAGCTAACTAGGTACCACCATTCTAGGGACCTGCGGCTTAATCGGCCGCGGTGTGAAATCCCGTCTGAGGCGACGACCGTATTTCACTTAGTTAAGTTAAATAAGAATGGCTAGTATGTAAAGGACGTCCGCAATCCCCTGAAGTAATGTGAAAGCAGTTGGGGGGGGGGGGGCAACGGTAATGTGAATGTCAAAAAAACAGAAAAGAAAGGTATCATCATTCAAGTGCAATTCACATGGTAGCGGCATCCGAGCTAAATGTACAGGTACCATTATCCCAGCGCAACTAATAAGGAATGGTATCTGAACCCTAACAAGAAGACAGCATTATATGAATGCAGTCTACGTGGTAACAGTATCTGAGCGAAACCAACGGAGTAAACATATTTAAGAACAACCAACTACGTAATAGTATCTGATGGCGTTAATCCAAGAATCATCTGACCGCAGTCAGCTTGGTACCGACATCTGAGTGCAGTAACATCATATTAGAAACCAGAAAATGGCTAATAAAAACTCATCGCGATTACTAGGATGACCGCCTTGGATAAAAGCACTCCAAGACTCTGATCAGAGGTCCATTCAGGAAAGCGAGAAAAGAACTTCTAAACTTAGGAAGGGAAAAAATAAGACAGCTGACAGGCATCCTCACCGGGTACATTCATCTGGAAAAACATTTATCCTTAACAAAGCAAGCGAACAACTCAACATGA
Source organism: Limonius californicus (assembly GCA_014611495.1). NCBI lineage: Eukaryota > Metazoa > Arthropoda > Insecta > Coleoptera > Elateridae > Limonius > Limonius californicus. The sequence goes on from JABXWE010039609.1 coordinate 8,905, forward strand.
AGAATCTGTGAAAAGGAAGAAAAGACATCTCTTCACTGGTTATGCTACTGCGAAGGCCAAAGACTAGCAGGCAATCCTGAAATATCGGGAACCCGAACTGGAACCCGGTATAATCGAAAAGGCTTCTATAAAGACAGTCTTGGGATTGTTCAGTCAACCAGGACTCCAAATGTAAATCCGAAAGCAAATACGGGTGGGGGGCTCAATAGGACATAGGATAAAAGACTAACTCTATGAAAAAAAAATCATATGAGCGCAACTAACCGACAACATCATCTTGTTAAAACCAAATGCACAAGGACTCCTGCGCAGCTGACTGTGGGGCGCCTGATAAGCGTAGACACTTTGACAACTTCTTCTGAACGCAGCCAACTTTGTAACATCATTTTATTACAACCAACTAGGCGGCGGCATCTGAGCGCAACCAACTTGGCCACCTTATATAAGTATATCCAAATGCACAACTCCATTTGTTAGCCGGTGACTGAATAATGTCATCTAGCCGCATTCATCAAGATAACGTCATTTGAGCGCAATCAACTGAGCGACGGCATCTGTCCGTAACCAACTTGGAAACATCATATGAGCACAGTCAACAGTAATGTAATGTCATATGAGCGCAACTAGCAACGTCATCTTGGTACAAGCAAATGCGCTGCGAACTGTGTGACGTCTCCTAAGCGTAGCCACTTTGGCAACTTCATCGAAATGTAGCCAACTGGGTAATGTCATGTGAACACAATCAAGTAGACGGAGGAATCGGAGCACAACTAACTTGGAAATGATTTATAAGTGCAGCCAAATGCATAAACGCATTTGTGAGTAGATGACTGTATAATGTCATTTGGCCGCAGTCACCTGAATAACATCATCTCAGCGCAATCTTTTGTGTAACGTCATCCGAGCGTATACAACTGTGCATCTGAGCGTAGCTATCCAGTATAAAGTCATCTGAGAACAACCAACTGGGTAATGGAATCTAATCACAACTAGTTGCGTAGCAACTTCTAAGGGCAGCATATTGGTTAACAGCAAATGAGCGAGCTACCTGGGGATCATTATTTGAACATTAAGGTATGTATATCACCTGAGCGCACCGAACTTGTTAAATGCATCTGAGCGCGGCTAACTTGATATTAGCTTCTGAAGACAGCCAACTAAAGAACAGATAGCTATGGTATTCTTATTACAAGCCATACGAGTTGTGCTAACAGTTGTGCACCTTAAACATGTGTGTTTATAATAATGAAATACGGAAATATTTATTATTTTCTTTAAGATCTATTTGAAGCAATTATAATCTCACGAAGTTTTGTATGGGAATTACCGGTCGTAGTAAATTGGAAATGCAATAAACCAAGCGTACGATGCTAAGCGAATTTCATTAATTAAGTTGAAAACTACTGGCCGATGCATATAAATACATACGAATAAGGCCTTTATGTAGGGGACGCCTACAGAAAACTTATTTACAAGTTTTAGTGCATTTGGTGAAGTGCAAGTTATGTATATCAGCGGGAGTGTGTCCTGACCACTGCATCAAAATTTTTATAAAAATCATGATATTAAATTATTGAATGTCCCAAACAATGCAAAACATAAAGCGGTTATGCAGACAGTAATACCTTGATATGAAAAATGAATATTTTTATGTAAATATTCGATGTTATAGATTTGCTTGGTAGCCTTTAACGTTAAGCGTTACATACCGAGACGCACATATCAAAAAGTTCGCGGAGAGAAATTTTATTGAATTCGTCCTTTTTGCCCGTTTTCCAGTATTCTAGATATCAGTAACGTAAGTAGGGGGCATTAGCTTTGGGCGGTTATTAAATCGGACTGTGTTCAGATCTGAGACATTTGGTGGCATTAGCGAGTCCGAACGCCACACACCGCGCAGTAAAAGTGATTTGTGACGCTCGCAATCCTCTGCATTGCAAATCCTCCATTCTTCTCCGCCTGAGCGCCGTTTGGAGGGATTACGAGAGCTGACCGATTCCAATTATTATTCTGTATACTGATAATATTAAAACAACGGTTCAACTAAGGTGGACTCGGCTAAAAACTAAGCCACATGGAACGCAATTTAAGCTTGGGACGTTTGGACAATGAATACAAAAACCTTACTGGGACTAAAGGTTACTAAACGGATGTCCTGGACGTGAGCTATAAGCTTAAACCGAAAATTATTACTGAGGTGAAACAGATTTTAATTAATACATTCGCTACTGCTCGGATCTACAATACCTTTATTTATGTGTAATCTATTGCAATAACGTTTACTTTTAGATGAAAGCGCTTGATTTAGGGACAATTAGGATCCCACATTTCTGCAACAAATCATATCCTTCTGCGTCCCTTTCTAATAGGAGATCATTCAAAAACCCATTATATCGAATTAATCCAAAATTTAATTTCCCCGTTCGATAGCGGAAAATGTGGGATAGTAAATAGGACTATCATCAGCGGTCCATCATACTCATGAAACCACTTCAAGCACGTTTTAAGCAAATGCATTGAAAAATACATATTAATCAGTTTAAATTGCCAAAGGAGATTCATCTAAATGCTTATTGATGGTTACTTCTACTTGCTTCCCCAGCACGGATAAATGGCTCAAAGTTACTGATTTATCCTTCAAAGTGGCTTTAAGTAGTTGAAGTATGAAATCCTTTCGGAAGCTGTTGGTAATTGATACAAGTTTTATTCTTTATTTCAAACTGTTAATATATTTTTATTAGCTAATTTGCTTTGACAATAATACAGATTTTTAACCCTAAAACACCTTCAGGAATATATTATAAGGTCATTTACGAAACTGTTTAAACTTTGTCAACAATAATGTCACATATACTTGTTGGCAGCCCAGGTATTCTAAAACAACAGTAAAATTTCTGCAACATACAACGAATAAGAAGTATAAAGAACCCATTTATCATCGCTTTAGTTTTAGTAGCTACGCACTACATTTATAAATTTGTGAGAGTTGGGATAGCTACATTTAAATAGTATCTAGCTACACTACCGCTACTATTAGAATACCTACAGTGTTGTGACAAAGTTCTGCATCAGCCGAGAATATAATTATCTCTTGAAGTTTCAAAAATTTCTTTTAAAGATTTGATATTAATGTCAACAACTTGTCTCTTAATTAGGTATTAGAACTCCAGAGAAAACAATTAAGGTAAGTTCTTTTCTAAAATCGATTATCACTTATTCGCGCATTTCTAATCGGATCATTAAAATTCATTTAACATGAAACTTAGATAGTAACCCACATATATATTGCTGTGAATTATGTTTATAAATAATTAAATATTTAAATAGCCCCATGTTGACAAGACATAAAATAGATGCTATGTAATATAGTAGAAATAATTATTTTAAGCATAAATAAATTTATAAATTAACCTTCACGTTGGTAGCGCCCATAATACAAATTAAAATTAATTTTCTGTCAAAGGGAGAACTTAAATTTTTAAACACGTCAGCATATTTAATTATAAAAAAAATCTCAGGGTTCTAATAAAATATCAATATTCGTGGCTTCTCCCAAGATAGTCATACAATTACAATAACTAATAAAACAGATACATACAGAAAATAATTGTAAACTTATCTTAAATCCAATGATTTTGGAACGAGCTTTACATCTTATTTCCTTGGAAATGCAAACGTTTGCATTAATTCGGCCTCGATATGGCCACTCCAGATCCATGCGTCGCTCACTGCATTCCTGGGCCGTTGACGATGCGCCTCTTACAGCTTTCTTGTTAAATGTTGTCAGTCTCCAAGGGAACACTTTAATACTTTTGTATAATTGCATCCAACAATGCAGGTAAGTAATTTAATTAGTAATGGATCATAAATCACTTTTTATTGATTTTAAATTGATTTACTCTTCGTTTTAGGAATCTTTCTAGTAAACTAAACTCTTT
>JABXWE010039613.1:0-10612 GCA_014611495.1 Limonius californicus
ATGAAACTAGTTCTTTAATATACTATTCACCATTTTCTATTAAATTTATTACATATATACAGGGTGTATCAGAAATAGGTACAAATATTTAAACCAGTAATAGGTTGGCTCAAGTATAATTCAATGGTAATATACATTTTTCAAAAATCATTAAGTTTATTTTTTTGAATTAAAAAATAAAATAATATTTTGTTTGAGAACTGCTGATGATACATAGAAAATGCATTTAAAATTTAGAAGGTTACCTAATTGTAAAGTAAATCCAAAGTGGCAAACACGTAAAAACTTGTCTGGCTTGTGATAACAGCAACAGACTGAATAGAAATTTCTGACCTACCTAATTGGTATTGGTTTGTGACAGGTGATAAGATTTTTTGCACTTCTATCTTACTCTCCTTTGCATAATATGTCTTTGAACTCAAATTTTTGATATTATCCTGCGGTACTCAAACAATTTTGGGTCAAATTTTCAATTATTATTTTCTCATATCTTAAGGGTCCCATTCCCAAAGAAATGTTTTTTCTAGTTTGTATATATTGTAATCTACCATCGGATTTAATATTTGTACCTATTTCTAATACATCCTGTATATATATATCGCCAAATAAAATACAAAAATTACTTCTCCAATTATTCCTAATTACATTTAAAGCATTTGCTATTTAACGTTTAGGAAAGTCCTTTTAACAAGTAAAAGGCGATGTGTGAAGGTTGTTTTCAATATCAGTTGAAATTCTCATAATCAATGGTGGCTTCGAGAAAGGTCGTTGAAGTATGCATATTTTAAAACAGAGTTTTAAAATTTAGGCCTCAAAGAAACTTCCCAGTTGCATATTATGTGAGGTCAACTACGAAAGCCTTGGGTGGTATTGTATAGAAATGCTTAATTCAGAAATGTCAAGTTTGAATTAACAGTTAATTAGTACAAGAATTATGAAATTACTGGCATATTAATCAATAAAAGTGCCAACTATTTTCCTACTGATTATTAAGAAAATTTAATAATGTTCATTCGTTACATACTTCCCTTTCTGATTACGTTGCCATTACTTAACTGACATTTATAAACTTCAACTTTCAACGAAATGTAAGACTTCTTAAGACTGTATACGCGCTACTTGCAATAAATCTAACTTTTATCTGCCTATCTTGTTATTCCTAATATTGAAAGCGGAAACAATCTAGCAATTTACCGACTTTCATAGCGGTTAATTAAAGAATAGGTACGCTAACGTAATAATTAAAATAGCAGCCATGTTCCTGTTTGCAAAGCCTATAGGCTGCGTGAAATTGTTCAACGTTAGTCTTGAATGTACACTTTCTAAATATTTTTGTATATCGGAACGCTCTTAAAATGTTATGTATGTTAATTAGCATCTTTTATGTTCGTTCGTTTTGCATTTTTGTGCGAAGTAGGTAATGTGACAAATTTGGGAGTCAGTTAGCTTCTCATTTAAATATGTAGGAATTTAAATTCTCAGGCAGATACTTATCTACAACATTTAAGCTTTTAAGTCTGTTTGTCGAATACTTAATGAACATACCTAAGGTATTCAGTTTACAGTGTGGCCAGCATTAATACAACGCAAGAAATTTAAAAAAGAAGTAAAATAAAGTCATCACATCTATGTATGTACCATCGTGATCGAAAAAAAACTAAGACAGTCGCACGTCACTGAATAGTTAATTTTTTCAAAATTTTAGCTTAGTAAACGGGATGCTGATTAAAGATGATATGATTTATGTCAAACGGACGTTATTATCAATATGGTTATCCACAATTGTTGTGAGTATGATTTACAAAGCTAAATTTTTGATGTCCTAGTTTTTTTCGATCACGATGGTACATTGGCTGTGCAGTATAAAAATAGTTCCAACAAAGTGAATATGCAGTTGTTGCTGAATAATATATCGATTTATACCCTAATTGGATAAGATTTTACGGCGCGAATTTATAACGTCATAGTCTTTGTACGTATAGGCAAATTACTGAGACCGTTCGCATGAGTCCTATGACGTCACATATTTACTGTGTTTACATTACACAAGATTTATATTTTACTGTATGCAAGTATAGCAAACTGGAAACAGAGGCCAGTAAAATCGGATGCAGCAATTCAAATATTTAGGATCTCAAATTAACAGTGAAAATGATATCAAGCAGGAAATACAACAACACATACTAGCTGGAAACAGAGCCTAGCCTACTTCTCACTGTCACATATATTTAAGTCAAAATCAACCTCAAGAAAAACCAAAATCACAATCTACAAAGTCATGATAAGACCGGTGGTGACATATGGAAGTGAGGCGTGGACTACAGTTCTTACGATGAGCATTTTTCAGTTTCGGATTAGCGCTTTATTTGCACACCACAAACTGAACGCATTTCTGTCTTTGTTAGTTACTTGCAGATTCATATTTCCGACAAAGACGTATGTCGTAGTGACATCTGCGAACGAAACAACACCAACACTCTACGTGTGACGAATTCTGTCGGCTGACACGTTTAGTAGAAAGAAACAGAGATACTTGAAGAATGTCGCGCTGATGCAGCCAAACGTCACTATTTAAATCTGTTTCCAGCAGCATTTGATATGTTTTGGACGTTGATACGGCAATTTTTTATTTTATACACTTGGGGAACCTTTGTTTTTGCTGGGAAATAGTTCTGTAGATATCCCGGTTTGTTTTGGCTTGTGGAAATTGGTATTAAGAGATTGAAGATGAGTTAATAGCATTTTTGTTATACAGCCACTGTTCGGTTCCCAACAATAATATCATTTATGTTTATGTGTTTGAGTTTGCCGACACACGTGGACCGAAGGGCTGTGGCCTCCCGTCGAAAAACAAGAAACTCACGTGAAAGTCCACGCTTCTGACCACATTGGCAGTAATTTAGTTATTGGGCCATGTGCGGCTTCTTTACGTACACATGGTATAAATTTGCGTGAGATTTGTTAGCTGACAATAGCGTGGGAAGGTTCTCGTTCTAAGGTTTAGTTTTTAGTTTTATAAAATATCTTCGCCCTCTTCTGAGGCGATATAACTGTTTGATCATTCGCTTGAATACACGATTGTACATAGCCAGTTCAACAGTGGACGAGATGGATACAGTGAAAGCAGTGTTTTAGCACTGTGGAACGATTCCCTTGAACAATGTACCAGTGAAACGTGGAATAAAACCGTTCAGCACACTGAGAAAACTATAAATGACTAAAATTAGACGAAATTGAACCACTACTGATAAGTATTAACAATGGTGGTGATAGCGATGAAGACTTCTTTAGTGATGATTCAGATTCTGATGTAAACGACATTACATAGTGTTGTATTTAATTTAGTTGCTGTTGGTGGTTTATATTTAATTCAGTGGCTCTTGATCGTATTCAACAGTGGTTACAGTGGTGGTATGTACAGTTTCGTTATTAAATTATTGTATATTTTACTTATACTGCTTACGCCGGTTTTACCATTTACCATTTTCAAGAATACATTCCAGTAACTGTAATTACCTTTAATTGGCTGTAAACAAAAATGCTATTAACTTATCTTCAACCGCTTAATGCCAATTTTCACAATTTCTGTAATAAACAACATTGTAAATAAAAACTCTTAGGTAACTTTAGAAAATAAAATTTTGCCGTATCAACCTCTAAAACATTTTAAATACTGCTGGAAACAGATTTAGGTAGTGACGTTTGGCTGCATCTGGGCGACATACTTCAAGTATCTCTGTTTCTTTCTACTAAACGTGTCAGCCGACAGAATACGTCACACGTACAGTGTTGGTGTTGTTTCTTTCGCAGATGTCACTACAACATACATCTTTGTCGGAAATATGAATCTGCAAGCAACTAACAACGACCGAAATGCGTTCAGTTGGTGCTGTGAAATAAAGCGCTAATCCGAAACTGAAAAATTCTTATCGTAAGAACTATATCACCAAATACTCAGAGGAACTATTAACAAGATGGGAAGGACGCATTCTAAGGAAAATATGTGGGCCCGTATTAGAGAATGAGGAATGGAGAATCCGATACAACTTCGAATTAAAGCAGATATACCAACAACCAGATATTGTAGAATCTATAAAACTCTAAAGATTGATAAGGGCGGGACACTTGGAGAGAATGGGTGAGGATCGAATCCCAAAGAAAGTAAATAATGCGCAGATGTAGGGTGCAAGGAAATAAGGACGACCAAGACAGAGGCGGATAAACAACATTGAAGAGGACGCCAAACAAATACTGAAAGTTCGGAATTGGCAAACAACAGCAAGGCAGCGACACGTCTGGAGGCCGAAAATGCGGGAGGCCCAGGTCCAGATGGGACTGTAATGCCACGAAGAAGAAGAAGTATGCAAGTACACAAACATTTGTTAATGTCGATATAATAAACTTGCTTTTTAATAAGGAATTAGGCTGTTTAATCATTGATATACGAGGAGTGTTCAAATTTGAACATAAATGTAAATGGTATTACAATAATACAACGGTGAAAATTTTATTACTTTTCCATGTAGTACCACTTGCGCCACTGGTCGGAAAGCTTTCTATACCTTCCTGAAAGAAGTACTGACATTGCATGCGTATGCACACTTGAACAGCTTCGATAACATAGATATTTGACTGAAATCTTTCCCGGTTAAAAATTATTTTATGTAGTAGGCCAAACAAGTAAAAATTGAAGGCAGCAAGACCAGGACTGTAAGTTCGTTTAAGGTTTCAATTGTTCTTTGCAGCGATATGTGGTGAAAACACACAGAACTTTGTCTTCTCTTCCATTTGTTCATGATCGTCTGCTTACCTTTATTGCGTAACAATGTCGAATAATAGTCTGCATTAATAGTACGACGTTTATTAAGGTAATCAACAAAAAGCACCCCTTGAGAATCCCAAAAAAATATTGCCATCACTTTGTCAGTTGACGACACACTTTTTGTTTTCTTTCTCTTTAGAGAAGTGATGTGGCATCACTGCATACTTTCACGTTTTGACTCGGGGCTAAGATAATGTACCCATGTTTCATCAGTTGTCGCAGTTTAAAATCCAGAAATTCAACTCCTCTCTCATATCGCTACAGTAAAGAAGAAGTAATTTGCAAACGATTCAACTTGTGTTGCAGCGCGGAATCCACCTGGCACTCACTTTACGATACTTTAGCTTGCTTTTTGTGATGTCTTCGACACTTTCGACAGTAATTTATAAATTTTGATTGTGTTTTGCCTAATAAAGACGTTAACTTTTTCTTCATTCTTACAATTAGCCGAAGCTGCAGTTTAATATACACGAGTCTCATTTTCTACAGAAGTTCTTTCGTCTGTAACAGATCTCAAACACCCAACTTTTAAAAGACATTGATCGTCGTATTGTGCTCACAGTCTTGTAAGAATTTCAGTTGAATTTACTTCTTCATTCGTAAGAAATTTGATTACTATACGCTGTTCTACACTAAACTGAACAGAACTTTCCTTTTTAGTTTTTGCACAAAAGCTATGAATAATTAAATAATAAAAATCTCAATTGTAATATTATATTGGCCGGCCTTAGAAATAAACATACTTCTGATGATGTTTTTTAATAAAAACAAACACATTTATACTTTTACAAGGTTGATACTAAGAAGTACCCATAAAAAGTGATCGATGACGCACACACACGGCCTCAATAATTCACCTATATAAAGTTTATTCGTCGTGTACCTAGAGTAGAATTACCAACTTTACAATACTGGTATAAAGCACACCAATATAGGAAGGACAAGGGGGGAGGAAGGGCAACATTAATTTAATATGTACAGAAAGTCTGGAAACAAAGCTGGGCCTCCACCTCAGATGAAGCGCTACCTCGGAAACAAAACAGGCTAAAAGCCTATATTAAGAAGAAGAAGAAAACGAAGTCTGTTTTAATACAGAAATCAAACACCAACAAAAAAAAAACATAACAAATTAATACTTTTACTGAAATTATGTTTCCACTGTTGCCTATAGTACGGGAATTTTACAATTTAAAGCGCACGCAACGTCCTGTGAAAGTCTGGTAGAGGTTAAAAGACAAATTAATAAAATACAGGAATGTTTAAAAAAAGGCGATTAAGCCTACGTTTGCTATTGCCCAGAAACGAGACAAAAGTCTATATGTGTAAAGTTGACATCTGCATAAAGTGACAAAGTGCGTATAACTGCCTTCTTGTTTCATAACAGCTAATTGATGCCTATAAAAACACAATCAAATTCTATAAATAATAATAATGGTGAAGCTCTAAACCCCATGCAAGGCGGAAGGTCACAGCTCCCATCCTTGCTCTCACACCAGGTTGTCGCGTGCCAAATGAATGGCACGTGGTGATGTGGTGAACATCATACATTAGACAACCCTAGTATTGCCCCTTGTTCATTCGAACGCAGGTACCCAATTATTTAAAGTTACTGGGAAGGCCGCCCGCCAGACATGGAGTCGGGGGTTTGAACTTCGAAGTTCGATGTAACGGGCCAAAATAACGCTACTCTCATTGTGAGGTTCCTTGAAAAATTCGTTAACTGGAAAAATTCGCTGTATAGAAGTTCGACATAGAGAAGAACGACTGTATTTCAAGAATAATTTGTTACCAAAGTTGTACCTTCTTAAACTAGCCTAATAATTCGTGCTTTGTAGAAATGACAGTTTTTAAAAAATAAATAAATGCGAGGTTTATATTTGTTACACGAACAGTTAGATTAAAATAAGATGGCCAACGACCCCATTAACTGTTTCGATAATTGATACACTAACACTTTCCTTTAAGTCTCGGACAAAATTTGTGTGATGTCTTTTATAGTTAAAATTGAAACCTCACGAATGCTCAACAAATAGCACAATAGATGAAATTTAAATGTACATTGTAAGCTTTTACATTAACTGTGCCTGAATTTCTACGACACGCATACTTATTCTACTTAGTCTCTTAATTGCAGTACCGTTGCTGTCGTTTGTCGGATCATGAAATTCATTTAGTTTGAAACCCAGATTTCTATTTCATTATGTCTGCTTCAGTTCGAATTAGTTTTTTACACGTCATTATTAACAGTTCCTAGCTCATTGTGTTAATTATTCAAAATTCAAATACCTATCCTGTTACATGTCCGACATTCTGTACACCCGTGAATAAAATACGTTCAGCGTTTAATGTTAATGGGGTACCATAAATGAACGAACTCATTTTATGTACTACATAACATCGAATTAGAATACTTAGTCGCATCATGTTCTCTTTCGAGTAAGAAGTTATAAAATTGTTTGTTTCGAGACGTGCACTAGTTGTCAGGCTCATACGAACCCTATCCAACTTTCAAAGGGTTACTAAATGCTTAAAATTAGTTAAAATAACCGTTTTCTACTGGCTTCATAGCTGCATCAAATGTAACTCGACTGTTTTCGTTAACACACTGAAGAATTTGACTGCTATGTTAAAGTACAACCATTATTTTAAGGCCGAATCGTTGAGCCGCTGTTATCTTATCATTTCCTCTCAGCGTGAAGCTTGTAATGCCACCCTCGTTCGTAAAATAATTTAGCACATCTCTTGCTTTGTAAATACAACCCTTACTTTTATTTTCAGATAACATAGGTATAGGGAGAGTATTATTATTTTTAAATAGATTTAGATTATGGAAGTGGTCTAAGGGGATAACTATTTATAAAATTTTGAGAAACTTAAAATGCTGTTTCTATGTCGATAAAGCAATTTTAACGATGTTTTGAGAAGTTAGAAATTAAAAATAATTTAAAAATATATACACCACAAAAATCAGATACACTTCTAGTTTATTTTATTAGGAGCAAACAATAAATATTACCTACCCTATACGAATACAAGAACAGGCAACCCTACTTTGACTATAAACATTCTTTAGTATACACAAAATACCTACAGATAATACTTTATTTATAAATATGCTGTTTGTCGAGCATCTGTACGGCGGACAATCGGCGTGGCGGCCAAATAGCTGTCGAGCACAGAGAATCGCAAGCATGTGAAACGCGAGCAAACAGTGGCGAACAAACAGTGGCGAGCAAACAGTAGCGGGCAAACAGTGGCGAGCAACTACATATTTTGGTCAGAATCTTTCCCAGCAAGCAATCGGCAGTTGAGCAATTAGAGTTGCGAGGAAATAGTAGTCGAGCATAGAGACCGGCGAGCAATCGGCTTGGGGAGAAACTGAGAGGAAGAAGTAGGCGGACATACACTAAATATTTCATAGATAATATTTAAATTTAAGTATAAATTGCTTATCGAGCATCTGTCCCGAGAGCAAATAGCTGTCGAGTATAAAGCGAAAACGATGGCGAGCAACTGTCTTGGCCAGCATCTTTACCAGCTGGCAATTAGCAGTCGAGCAATCGGTGTTGCGAGCAAATAGTTGTCGAGCGTAAAGGCGAGCAGACGGCTTGGCGAAAAATGGTAGGAAACAAGTAGGCGGACACTGCATATACTAAATATTTAATAAATAATAGTTAGTTTTAAGTATAAATTGCTTGTCGAACATATGTGTGTCCCACGACCAAATAGTTGTCGGTGGCAAACAACTGTCTTGGCCAGCACCTTTCCTAGTGAGCAATTGGTGTTGCGAGCAAATAGTTGTCGAGCGTAGAGGTGAGCAAACGGCTTGGCGAAAAATGGTAGGGAGCAAGTGGGCGAACACTGCATATGCTAAACATTTAAAAGATAATATTCATTTTTAAGTATAAATTGCTTGTCGACCAGCTGTACCGCGAGGAAATAGTTGTCGAGCATAAAGAATTGCAAGCATACTGAAGGTGAAAAAAAAGTGGCGAAAAACTGTCTTGGCCAGCACCTTTCCCAGTGAGCAATTGGTGTTGCAAGCAAATAGTTGTCGAGCATACAGACCGGCGAGCAATCGGCTTGGCGAGGAACAGTGAGGAACAAGTGGGCGGACACCGCATATACTAAATATTTCACAGATAATATTTAAATTTAAGTATAAATTGCTTATCGAACATCTGCTCCGCGAGCAAATAGCTGTCGAGCATAAAGAACCGCAAGCATACTAAAGGCGAGAAAACAGTGGCGAGCAACTGTCATGGCCAGCACGTTTACCAGCGAGCAATTAGCAGTCGAGCAATCGGTATTGCGAGCAAATAGTTGTCGAGCGTAGAAGCACAGTATAACCCTGATAGAATTCTATCAGGGTTATACTGTGGTAGAAGCGATGAAACGGCTTGGCGAGAAATGGTAGGGAACAACTGGGCTGACACTGCATATACTAAATAATATTTAATAATATGTATAAATTGCTTATCGAATATCTGTCCCGAAGCAAATGGTTGTCGAGCATAGAGAACCGCAAGCATACTAAAGGCGAGTAACTGTCTTGGCCAGCATCTTTCCAAGCAATTGGCAGTCGAGCAGTCCGCGTTGCGAGAAAACAGTTGTCGAACATAGAAACCGACGAACTATCGGCTTGGCGAGCAAACGGTGGCGAACAAACGGTGGCAAACAAACGGTGGCGAGCAAGTGGGTGGACAGCATAAATATTTAATAATAAGTATAAATTGCTTGTCGAACATCTGTCTCGCGGGCAAATAGTTGTCGAGCATAGAGACCCGCAAGTATACTAAAGAGGAGCAAACGGTGGCGAGTAACTGTCTTGGCCAGCATCTTTCCAAGCGAGCAATTGGCAAGCGAGCAGTCGGCGTTGCGAGCAATCAATTGTCGAACATAGAGACCGACGAGCGACCGCTTGGCGAGCAAACGGTGGCGAACAAACGGTGGCGAGCAAGTGGGCGGGTAGCATAAGGCAACCAGCAAACATTCTAACAAATTAAAAGGGCAAAATTAGGCGTCCTCTTCGATCGTTAGCGCTTGCAAAACAAAGCAGCAAACATCCTCCCACTAAATGATATGCCTACTCTAGGTATTAAATATTAATTGCCTTATATAAACATGTAACACACTGTGTAAGTATTACTAATTGAACAATTAAAGTTACATGTGCAATTACTTAACAAAATAATCACAATTTATTAAATTTTCAACAACGTATTGTGCATTCACAACGTAAAGTTACTAAGACATTTCAATTCTTGCAGTCCTTTATTTTTCACAACGCTGTTCACTCTGAGTCCCTGAACCTTATCGTTTTCTTTATTTCTCAACGATCTTTTGAAGGATTTGAATAATACAGTGCACACCGTTTAATGTGATCACATTGGGACTATAACAATAAACAATTGATAATAATAAACAGAAAAATATGCTGCTGTATTCTGCTAGCTTATTTTCGGCAACTTATCATACTGTTCTGAACTGTTAATTTTATCTTTTAAACTAAGATTACTTCTCTTTATTTTACGTGAACCATCGCAAGGGGTTAGAATAGAATTCGGTTAGCTGCTACCAACCAACCTGCAGGCTGTTAACTTACGAAAAAAAAGGTCCGGTACCACCCGAGCTTGCCATTACAAACAAAAAATGCATGCAAACATTATTATTATATCTTAAAGAAAAATGGATAACATAAACCCAAGTCATGATTACTATAAACGATATTTTTCCTGTGTAGTCGTATACGCCCGGCCCGCTTTTCGCGAAAGTCATAGCAATACCCAA
>JABXWE010039614.1:0-11045 GCA_014611495.1 Limonius californicus
GAACATTAATTAGTTGTTTCGAGATTTTGTTACATTTTGTGACAGAATTAATGTTTTAAAATGCCTCCAGTAAGACAACGTAGAAAATTTAACCACATTTCCGATTTTGATAGAGATTTTCGGCATGAAAGAAGCTGGACTTTCTTTTCGTGAAATTGGTTGAAGGGTCCACACTACAGTTGCACGTATATGGTTTGCTTGGTCAGAAGAAGGCTTTCAGCGACATCGTCCAGCTGATAGACCTCCACGTAGCAATAATGTTCGTGAAGATAGACTTCTTCGAAGAATGGCTACACGAGACCGCTTTCAAACAACAAGGTCTGTTGCTGTAGACTGGATGCGAAATGTTCACCGCCGCGTGTCAATGACAACCAATTACAGAAGAATCTCTTCTTTTCGACTGCTATCCTACCGTCTATTCCAACGGTTCCCTTTAACTGCACATCACAAGGTTGTTAGGCTTGCTTGGTGTCAAGAGGGGCAGCATTGGAACGACACTGTCTTCAATAACGAATCAAGATTTTGTTTGTGGGCAAATGTCGGCCATAGGAAGGTACGTCGATATCGAAGGAAAGACGAAATCTAGAGTTTGTTGAATGACGCCAAACAGCTTTAACACCTAAAGTTATGGTTTGGGGTGCGATTTGTTTCGGTAGAAGATCATCTCTTGTGTTCGTCCCAGGCACTTTAAATGCTCATTGCTGTATTCATAATGTCCTGGAATCGGTGTTAGTACCATTCATGCAGACGTTGCCAAACTGTATTTTCCAACAGGATAACGCAGGTCCATACCCTGTAAACATTACCAGAACGTACATCAAACAAGCACAATTGCAAATGTTGCGCTAGCCTTCATGATCACCGGACTTATCGCCGGTCGAACGTCTTTGAGACATGAAGGGGCGGTGGCTAAGACTATTGCCAAGAGCTCCTAACAACTTAGACGAGCTGAAACACCAACTTGAGATTATATGGAACGAGATACCCCAGGAAAACATAGATCACTTGCTAGAAAGCATGCCACGACGAGTAAATGCTTGCATTGCTGTTCATGGTGATGTTACACATTATTAATTTCGGTTTCGTTGTTGTTATTGTTTTCTTATAATTGTTAATCATTTTTTGTGAATACCTGAACATTTCATAAGCAATAATTATACAGTTTCTATAGAAACAGAACAATGCCTAGACTATGCTGTCAATTTATTTTGTTGTTTACTGAAGGTATAGCTTTTTACATTGACTGTAGTTGGGTTTCCATAAGAAACATGGACAGAATTTGTAAATTTTGAATTCCGAAATCGGTTTAAGATCTCTTTCAGATAAAATTTTCGTTTAGTGATCTACCTCATCTATTTATTGTTTATTATGTTCCTAAAATTTCTTGGTGGTCAACATCCAACAGGGTTAACATCTTTGACTAGGTACCTGTGTTAAGGGCTTCGAAGAGCCATGTGTGGTCTCAAAAATATAAGCAATTTTTCCATGTTTAAAGCAGATGTAAAAGAAGATACACTCATAATTATTTAGTATTTAGCGTAATATGCTACAAATGTTGTCTAGCTTTAAGTCTCTTTAACGGCTTTTTCCGTATTATATGACATAGTCATTTTTAGCAATTGCGAAGCTAACGAGAACAAGCTCCCGAATTGCACGTCAATCTCTAAGGCATTACGGTAGCTTGTATGCTGCATCACAGAATTTTAGCCATACAAAACCTTTCATCGTAGATGAAACAAAAAAAACGTCTCATTAAAAGCACCAAAAATTACTACGTCTCTGATACAATGGCATTTGTCGGCTCATTCTGCAATATGGGAAACTTCACAGGAGTGAAACATACGGCAGGCGGATGAAAACAAGAAACCGTTGTTTAGCTGAACCAAATTTTTGTGTATCTATTGTACTGAGTATATGTAAATGTGATTGTAGCCACTTGGCATAGCGCTCGCTTTCTGAGCAAAACGTCGATTATGGCCTGGGTTCGATTTCCCAGCATTGCCATGTAGCGTATGAACATTTAATGCTGCAACCTACTACACACAAGTCCGCAATCTTGTTGGCAACCGTGTGGTCTTGGTCAGGGCCGGCCTTCTCTACAAGGGGGCCCAGGTGCAAGTAATTGTTTGGGGCCTCAAAACTGTATTCGAAGAAAATCGTTCTCTATTCGACTTCGTCTAATACTTTTTAAAAAGCCGTGTACACAAACGTAGAGACATTAATGGTAAATAAATACTGTACCATATTTTTAATAATCACACCAATGCATAATAAAAAAATATACAGATATATTAATGACGTAAATACGTGTAACACATTGTAATTATATAAACATATAATAAATATTTCATTCAATAATTAAGGCTTATTTAACATTTTTAAATATAAAAATTTTAAGGGCCACTGTAATCAAATCTTTATTGATGCTAAATACAGTGAGTGCGTTTATATATTCTGCAGACATTGCTATAGTGACAAGTAATGTAGCGAAATATTACAAATGATCGTTTTTCTAATTCTTGTTTTCTAATTTTTTTATATATCTTTGAAATCTTTCAATCATTTTTAAGGAACCTTTCAAATGTTTCTACTATATGGATACTATCTGTATCAATTGTGATATTGGAAAAATATACCTAAATTCTTCCACGGGTTCTTTTGATACTTCATTTTCTGCCTACTCAGAAAATAATCTATATTTTTTCCGAATTCGTACCTCAAGAAATACTCTTACACAGCACTTATATCCTTAGCTACGTTTAAAAAATTCGTCAAATTGTGATCTTAAATTTAGTAATTTAATATTAATTTTAATTATAAAATAAAAGCTTCTTCTTCTTCCGTTGCTTCTTTTAGTAGAAGTTAGCTATCATTAAGGCTAAATCAAGTATACCTGTCTTTTCTTACAATGATTTGTTAATATTTTAATATTAGACAATATTGTACCATACTGTTGAATTTTTATTTAAAGATTTGCATATAGACGTCGGGTGGCATTGAGAACACGCAAGTTAAAAATGATGGTTTCTATAACGCGCGCATCTCGTTTTATTATTTGAATAAGCGTCAATCAGTATTTATGATCAAGATAAGTTAAGTGAGTTACACACGACTAGTTCAGCTTTCACAGGGGATAATGCAAGTCTATTTTTTAAATGATAAATTATTTTAATATATCAACTTCATAAAAACATTAACATTCTTTGTTTTACTGGTTTTTGTTTTCTTCTTCTCCCCTTTTTCGGGGTCCCTTGTCCAGTCCTGGGCGCGGGTGCCTTGCACCGCCCATCTGGTCCGCCCTGGTGTTAATGCCAAAAACTTTCTCTGGTTTCTATAGATCGGATTCGATGTTAAACTGTTGGTGGAAAACTAATATTACCTGTTTAATTTATAATTTTCTTCGTACGCTTTATTGCTTACAGTGAAAAAATTCCTTATGCCAATATTTTCTTTATTCTCAGAAATCCAGAAACTTTTTTACAATGTCTTGTTAGAACACATTACTGTTTCGAACAGAAAACGGTGGAAGTATGCAATGATGCAAACTTTAATAAACGTTGTAAGTGAATAGTTCAGGAACTAAATATTTTAGAACAGAACGTATATCGCACAAAAGAAGTAGAAAATTGGTAATTTGTACTTATATTTGTAAATCTATATTGTGTGGAACTGCACCATTATGTTATAAATGTGAAACTGCAGCATTTGTAACATTTAATGTAGTTAGTTATTATTTATGTTAGGTTGGCCTGTTTGCAGTGTCAATTAGTAGTGCTAATATGCTTTACATCGCTTAAGTACACAGTTTTCTGCTTGATTTTTAGTGCATCTATTACTCTTCTTTGTTTAACAAATAAGTAGATCAAATCGTTATCATTTCTTCAAGGATATATTTCGTTTCTGGTGTTACTAGATTAAACAACAGAAGAGTGAAGACATCGTCACAATCAGCGGTTCCGAAAGAATCGTTACCGAAATTACAAAACAATTATTTTCTATAGTTTCCTTTAAGTTATATTGTTATTGCCTCACCGAAGGGTGTTTGTTAATCCCTGTTTAACATTTAATGAAGTTATAAATGCAGGTAAAATAGCAGACCCCGCTCTAGGAATTTTATAGGAAAGTTCAACATTTTCAAATATCCACTTCATTTAGGTATAAATATTTACTTACACCTTTTAGTAATAATAAAATACCACATATAATTATAATTATATAAAACATAAAATATAGTATTTCGCTGGCGTATGTATTTTACATTGACTGGAATTGTTTGTCCAACTTTTTTGTACAATATCGTGGGAATCGTACCAAGTTTCGCCTAGGTAACATATATTTCTATTTTCTTGGCGATATGTTTCGATGTTTTGCAGATACTCGTGGCGCCATGCTTGTAATCTGTTTGATTTCATAATAACTTGACGCTTGTTTATAGTTTTATGCTTAAATCCCATACGTTTAATAATTCCTAGCAGTATACTTTCGGAGCACTTTAATGCAGTATAATCTAGATTCATTCTTTGATTTAACAATTTTATCGTAAGCAAGTAGTTTTCCCGATACCATTGATATATTTATCGCCGAATCAAATATTCACCATTAGTGCAAGGGGTACACATGTTTACATAAAGTATAAATAAAGTATAAATAAATATCTATTTCGCACAGAAGTTCATCATTTGATACATAGTTTACTAGGTTTAACATAAATAAGAATTGTTCAACTAAACAGGGTAATCTTAAATAATGAATTAAAATCAGAGAATTTAAGCTACTTGTTTGAGTCACAACCCCTAGGTAACCTCAGCCTCTTCGCAATATGTAAATCTGCCTGAACGCGGCCAGTGCTTTAAGGCGAGTTACAAGTTGCTTGTAAATCCTTGTTCTACAAGCATCATATGAAGCAGACTATAAATAAACATATTTATATATATATATATATTGCGATTTATACAGCTATTGAGGCCGTGTCTCGCATCCTAAATGCCAGAGTTCCCTATTCTCCCATAGGTTCTCTTCTAATTGCCGTTTATTCATCGCCTCTCGTACATCTTCATCCCATGTTCTTGGCGGTCGTCCTCTTTTTCTTCTTTCAGGTGGCATCCAAGTCCAAATACGCTGTGGCCATCTATCGGGTTGCATTCTCCGCATGTGGCCATACCATAATAATCGCTTTTTTTCTATCTCCTCTATAATTGTCTCTTCCATTTCTATCCTCCTTCTAATCTCCTCATTTCTAATGTGTTGCAGTCGACTCACCCCGCAGCTTCGTCTCAAAAAGTCCATTAACGCAGCTAGGAGCTTATCTTTGTATTTTTTTGTAATTTCCCATGTCTCAGATCCATATGTGAGTATGCTTTTGACCATTGTATTGTATATCCTTTTCTTTGTTTGTTTGCGTAGATCGTTTGACCAGAGTATACACAATAAACATATTTCAAATGCCAAATATAGCCAAGCCCTTTTAGCCTGTTATATCATTATTACAAATTAAAATTACTGCTTAGTTTTCTATATGTTCCATATTTTCTGGAATATCTGTTTCCACCTCTTGTTGGATATATTTTCAAGTATATATTATCTATTTAAAATCTTTGACTATTGCAGTATTACTATGTGCGTGTCTACAAATTTTTGTGTGACTGTATAAATGATATCTCTCTGCAAACAGCTTCTACCTACAATATACAGTGTAGTGATGAAATTCCGCACCAAATTCATAAATTTGTTATCTAATGTTTTTTGGAAAAACTCAGAAACACAGGAATTTAATTTTTTAAAAAGACGCGCATTTCTATCGGTGTTTGTTTCTGCGCCTTAACGTTATCATTAATTTTTGTAAATAGCAACCGTATTTTCTTTCGTCTTATCTTGATAGATTTCCTCGCCAATTAAATGGTGAAACGTTAGATTGTTGACTTTTTCATGTTTGACTAACAATGATAAATACATATTTTATTCCCCGCTATTGGAAGTTTTGGAATAGAAGACCTGAGCCAAGCCCGAAACCAAGATCCAGTGTGCTGTTACCCTAGCTACTACAAAATTGTTTACTACATTAAATGCTTTTGATAATGACATATTGTATATCGAAATACGTATAAAGCTAAAATAAAAATAAATACTTGTTGAAATTGCCTATTATTATTATTAATATATAACATATTTTAAAATCAAAGTCAACATTTAACGTTTCTAAGGAATAGATGTGGTGCGTTCTTTTTATTAAAATAGATTCTGAATTTGTACAACTTGATGTGAATAATCCTCAAAAACATTATCATGAGGAGTAATTATTTTATAGCGTCATTTAACTGGCGAAGAAATCTGTCCAAATAAGGATAAAAAAGTGGGATTGATATTTAAAAATTAATGATGACGTCATAGCCTATAAAAAAATTATATGTTTTTTTTAAATAAAATGGCGAGTTTTTCCAAAAGACATTAAATAACAAAAGTAGAATTTTGTGTGGAACTTTGTCATCAAACTGTATAATTATTATAGGATTTATTATTTGTCTAAACGAATTTAGATAATGGTTTTTTCAAGTAAGTTTGCTTGTATTAGTGCTTAGTTACATTCGTGTGGTGTAATTGATACACCGCAAACAAGTTCGCGTTCATGGAGCAAAACTACTTTGCATTATAATCTAAATTTAACATAATACTTGATAAACGCACACATAATTACATCGCATGCGTTAATGTTGCAATCATCAAGTAGTAAGAGACCGCAAAAACACTAAAAGTAAGGCCGCGTGAAAGCTTCATTAAAAATCACCCCTCAACCATCTCTCTATTTTTTGCTTATTTATTATGTACATAATTCATCAGACAAACACATTAAACTGCAATTAATTAAAATCTGTAGACGACGAGATCTTCGTACAATCTTTTCGATATAAATGTTCTAGAATGTGACAATCAGAATTATAAACACAACATTCCTGTCACAGCGTGACAGTTTTGTGTCGTAATAACCTTAAATTTACTTAAAACGTGATTGTGTAATACATCTCCCACATGCGGAAATAATTAGTTCTCATAATTCAATAATTGATTAAAATTATTATTGTCTCGGTGAGAACCATATGGATGCCGACCTTAAATTCTTTAACGGTGGTTGAATAACTAATAATACTGGTATCAAAGATTATCCTAAAAAAATAATTGCAACCTCATTATAAGGAAAAATTTAAATTAGGTGAATGAAACCGGTACTGAATCCGTTTCTAGAATTCACAAACGTGTCGTGGTTGCTTAGTTCGGCACGTGACATCCCGTCGCTGCTGATTGACACTGACAAGGTGAAACCTCGCGCACGCCACTTATGACGATCTATGACGACCTACGATGTGAAGGTGAACGGAAAGATATGCTTCAAGGTAGCACATACAATTAAACACTTTCTTCATTAACAGATGTCGACTGTTTCTCGTTGTGGAAAACTGATATTGTATACTTATAGCATGTAATCAAATCAAGTATTGGTTTGAAATCCACTTCGCTAAATGATTGAATAACATAATTAAAATGAGTTGTTCGAAAATGCTTATTGTAAAGGAACAGCAAGAACCATAGTAATAATAATAGAACTAAAATAAAAAAACCGAAGAGAATAATATATACAGCATTACAGACATATTGAGTAAAATATTGTTAAAAATTCCTAAACAGCACAAATATAGAACAAAAATAAAATTTGTATTTAGGATGTCAGCGACATTAAATTTAACTCATTTAAGACGAGCTCGGACACAGTGAGATCTCGGATATAATGAGCATATACGAAATAAACATTGGGATTCGATTTATTTTATTGTTTTGTCCTTCCCAATTGTAGCGATCGCATTCCCCGAAACAACGAATTGCTCGGAAAATACTTACTCTAACGAATTTTACATAACATCGTCATTAAGGATTGTAGCTGAATAAGGGATAAGTATATTGAATTTTTGTGGGTTAGAGTCTCAAGATGTGGCGGTAATTATGTTTTTCATATCGAACTATAGAAAGGTTTTACCAGTGCACTGTAGATAATCCGTAAATGTATACACTTTTCTGGAATGACAAAATATTGTGTTCAAAAAACCCTCAGGGATTTCAGATTTAAAACGCAAACAAACATCTGAAATGTCATCATTGATATGTATTTTTGTATGTTCTTGCTTTTTGTAGTAAATCACGGTTATTTGAATAATTATTTAGGGTAAAAATGTACTTCTGCTGATAATAAAAATATATTTATACAATATTTCGTCAGTTTAACGGATGTATGATATAAGCACAAACTTTTCATTTTAACCGAGTTGGAATCTATAGTGAATACTTTTTTGAACCTGTAGCACTTTCTTATTTACATGATGCATATATTTTTAAATACTAAATACCGGCATCAGAGCGCAAAAAATGTACATATTTAAATGAGTTGAAGCATATACAGGGTGCGCCAAGACTGGTTATCATTAGAATATATAATGAAGAGTCCGTAAGAAAGAAAATTCATAAACAGAAAACCGTTTTTAAATTTTATGATGTACATATTTGCATATTTCAAGTGTGTGTAAATTAGTGAGTATTTAATTAAGTCGAGCATATACGGGGTGGGTGACGGGAAGCAGCAGGGATGAATAGTTGGTTGCTTTTGACGACTTTCAGACACTTCTGGTTATACCGGTTGATATCAACTTTCTTAAATAGAATTACGTACCTGTTGAAAATATTAGGTTTTGCGATATTTTCGCCATTTACTAAACTTTTTGGTGTAGTATTAGTTCATCAGTTGGCAAAGCGCTCGCTTTCTGGGTAAAACGCCGATTACGGATTGGGTTCGATTAAATTTAAGTGAAATCAATCAGATATTATAAAACATTAGTCTTCCAACTTGTCGCAATCTTATCTTGGTTACTTGTTTCCGATATTATCGGAAGTGTCTAAACGCCACCAATGTTTTAGATCAGGTCCCCGCAAGCGCACTGCGGCCTGCGTAGTTTCGTCAAAAAACCTTATCGTCCCGTTGCGGACGTCGATCTTACCAGTCCGTTACATCAGTTTTTAGTGATCTCAGAAAATTACCGTCATAACCGCACAAGCCGTCACTGTCAGTCGAACGCTCATAATTTACCTTTAACCAATTTACGATTTCCTTCCCACATAACCAAAGTTACCCAAAAGATGTACAAGTTAACCTCTCAAAAGTACACCATTAGTCAACCAAAAGTTAACCTATAGATTAACTATGTCACAAATCAGTTTACCATAGACCAATTTTAAGATATCCTCAAGGCCGCTAAAAGGTTAATTATAAAAGTTGTCTAAAAGCTAACTTTGAAAGTTAGCTATTGGTTAACCGTAAAACATTTCCAAAAGTTAACTTTGAAAGTCATATTTTGGGTTCCTTCTCGACAGACACAAAAGTTAACCATGAAAGTCGACTTTTAAGCATCTTCCCAACATAACCATATGTTCTGTGGTTAACGATTATAAGATCCCAAGAAGGTTATCTTCGAAGAATAACCATATTGACGGCAAATAAGTGAACTGAGAAATATAACTAAAAGTTAATTGCTCAATCTGTCAAAAAACACCCTTTAAGTGTATCTGTAACGCAAGCCTAGCCTCTATCCAAAGAATGCTATTGCGGTTTGAATTAAGATGTTCGTTTGATTTCTTATAGAATGAGTAAATAAAAAATGCATTACAAACAATTGGTATTTATTATTAGACAAATATTTTAAATACAACAAATTATGTCCTCACAGAAAGGATCAATTTTAACCTTAATATCTGACACAGTGTTTTTAGCTACCACTTCTTAAGTCTTTCTGCGTACTCCCGGACCCATACTTTCGTAGGGGATAAAATGTCCAGTTCTGTGGCACCAGGTATGATCTTTGGAACTGCAACTGAAAGTAAATAATAATTTGTTAACAAAAATTATCTGTTAACAGATATATATATATATATATATATATATATATATATACAGGGTGTCCTTTAAATGCCTTAAAAGCTTCAGGTAGAATTTTTCCTTTATGAATGCTTAATACAAATCTTCAAAAAAAAGTAGGTATTTTGAGCTTAGTTTTCTTGTACGAGAGTGTTAAAGTTCATATCTTTAAAACAGAATTTCATGGAAACAATAACGAGAACTTTAATGTTGCACGTATCTGCCGATAAGTGACTGACTGCCACTTGATTATGTAAAGACTAATATTGAGTTGACGCTCTAGTTGCTCGTCTGGAAGTACTGTTAAAAATGATAAATTTCGTAAATACTACATTTGACAACAGTGCAAGGCCATGGTATTGTGATGAAAAGTAGAAAATTTGTTTTTCGACATTTGTCAAAATCTTTGATTTACTTATCGGGACGTTGGCATTGTCATTGTCATTTTCCTTCAGTTCCTGGTTCGTTGTGAGTTTATTTGCGTTTTTCTGTATTCATTCACTTTGTTGCTTTCATTCATTTTGTTGCTTTGGTTCCTGTTTTGTTATTGGGTTATTTGCATTTATTTCCTATGGAGTACGACACAAACGAGTACGTTGACATGATTTGGGTTCTTGGGGAGTGCCACTGAAACTGCAATCAAGCTGCTAGGATTTACGCCGAGCGTTTTCCGAATAGGAGACATCCCAGCCATGTGGTAATTCGGGCTACAAATCAAAGGCTTAGCGAAACAGAAAATATCCGTCCTGCTCCCATGCTGATAGAGGCCGACCAAGATATGTTAGAAACGGAAATTTAGAAGAGGAGGTACTGGAACTTGTAACAGATGATCCGGGTACTAGCGTGCGTGCTCTTTCTAGAGTTGTTGGTGCCTCCAAGACCACCGTTTATAACATCTTGAAGGAAGATCTACTTTATCCGTTCCATAAAGTAAGAGTGCAGCATTTATTAGAGGAAGATTATGAGAAACGTGTTAGCTTTTGCGATTGGTTATTAGAAAAACATAGAGGAAATGCAAGATTTGTAAACAACATTCTGTGGACAGACGAAAGGACATTTACGAGAAATGACATCTTTAACTCTCACACCCAACATA
>JABXWE010039616.1:0-18163 GCA_014611495.1 Limonius californicus
CAAACTGTCGACTGTAGATGTTGAATATTGAAAAATTGTACAGTGAAAAATTTAGAGAAATGATTCCTCATAACCTGACAATCTTCGGGAATCTGAATGCGGTTTACCATAAACTAATTGTCCAATGAATGTCTATTATGGTTTCTAATTCGTACGAATTAATTCCTAATGGATGGAAATGGAAATCTTAAACATTATAGTGCAAACTCAAATTCTTGAAAGAATAAATGTAGAACTACCTCATAGTTTGAGATAATTAATCATTCCAATAGATTAACATAACTTGTAGTAGAATTATTTTCCAGGAACAACTAATATTGGAGGGAGAGTTTCTGATTTTTAGGATTTAAATATTGGAAGTTTTTAGAGGTTATAATGAAATGCTTTCACAAGATATCTGAAACCTAAAGGAGGTTCAACTGCAATTAACGCGTAGTTTATCACAAATCAGGCACCACAGGTATTTGCGATTTGTGCAATTAAAACTTGAAGACCTTGAGATGTTCTTGTGAAATGCCTCCTGAAAAATAATTTTTTCCCAAATATTCTAAAGATTGGAAATGGTGACATCAATTACCAAGATACATTAATCAATATAATAAATGTCCATAACTGTGGCTATCGTAGGAGTTGGCAACTACAAATTTCTAGATGTAATGACAAAATACTAATAATATACAATTTTCCAAAATCTTGAATCTTTAAGGTTCATTTGTCTCTGGCATTCTGAGCAGTAATACGTTTTAAGGAAACATTGGCGTTTAAATTAAGCTCAATTGTGTCGATTTAGGTTATAGTTTTTAACATTACTTCTATGACATTTCTTTCTAAAGCTCTTTATGCAAAATTTGACGGAATGTATTTATTATCGTTTATACCATTTTTATTTCGAGAACATGCAAATTGGACGTAGATAAACTGAAAATGTTACTGTTTCTGCGCTATTTACACATGATTTATACGGTGGCACTTAATCTATTATGTACAAGAACGTGTTGGTAGCTAGAAGAGTATATTTTATATATAACCGCAAACAAATACATACCGAGGCAACCATTACACATTTACAATTATTGATTCATACTTACACATACACGTAATATCGTTTCAATTATCCTCTCACAACCTACCCTGTATTTAAATTATGTATAATGTATGGCCTCCTGAATGATTAATGCCTCACAAATATTTACGATATTTTGTGGGCAACAATTTGGTATCAAAGACTTAGATATAAATACTAGATACACATTTATGCACCATTATTTATTTTATAGTTTTTTGATATTTACTATACCTATCTACTACCATATTTTACTTCCCCTTTAACGTTATTTTTATTTGCATTATGTTACATTACAATCGTTAACAGCCTGAACGGTCCACTGCTGACTATCCACACTTTTCTCTTCCACATGTTTCTTTTCACTGGTAAGAAAGACCTACAGTTTAATATCGTATCCGAATAGTAGCAATACGAGAGCAGGTGCTAAACTTGCAGTCGACCACATGCCATTCCCCGGTTTTGGTAGTATCGTGGTGTTTAAATACTTTCATAATGCTACCTGCAACGATTAGCGGAACGGCAGCATCAATCAATTCCTTGACGACGCTATCTAAGCCAGAAGAGATGGCATCATTATATATTCGTAAACAATGACATGAATCTATTGAGGGTGGCTTTAAATTAGAACAATTTCATTATATGTTAACTGTAGTAAATATAATTGTTACAGTTTGATTTTCGGTACGGCATCATTGAAGAACAACTTATTGAACTACATATATTCCATAGTCGTGTTGAAGGTGGCGCATACTCTTCCCCTTAGAATCTCTTTTATTATTATATATTATTATTTTATTATTGAGACGAGAATGTTTGCTGCTGGAGTAGAATCTTCTTCGACTTCATAGTCTTTAGCATTTATCGGTATAGTAGTCAAAGAGGAACTCAGACATGATCATTAAGATCGTTCGGTCTGGACACGTACGTAAACATGCAGAATCAAGGTTGGTTAGATTTTCCATAAATTTAGCAATCTTGTTCCTCCAAAACGTCATTGTCAACATGTGTTGGAGACGGGGTAAATCGTCAGTCTGGGATATAAGAACTAACACAATAAAATAATAAAAATTTAAAATGGTAGAACATCACAATATAGAATATAGGTTAAGCGTCAGCTATTGTAATCCTGTTACAGGCAGTTAACTTCATAGCAAATTTAACACAAACAATAAATTTTATTTGTATAAACATTATTATACAATATTTACGAAAGTACGCAAATAAATTTAATTTTGCATGATAATACGATTGTGATTGACATTAAATCATAATTTAAACTGCTTCATAAAAATTGTTTTGGACGTAGGGAACCCTGCTCAATGCTGTATCCGTAAGAAGAAGTCGTTCTATCATACTTGAAATAGCCAAGGTTGGGAGTAAACCGTATGTATCATCAAACATTCATACGATGAGAACCTGAAATAATAGTACTTGTAAGCGGAGACAGTACCCCGATATATGTATTCAATAGTCATGTTAATGGTTACACATACTGTTCCTCTCAAAAGCAGTTCTATTGCGGAGACGAGAATGTTTACTTACAGAATGATTTTCAAGTCCATAGTGTTTAGCGCTCACATGTAGGTGTATTCGTCTAAGAAGACCTAAGGTATGGCCGTGAAGATCGTCCGATTTGGACACAGTGCATAGATATAGAGAATCAAGAATGGTTGGATGTTCCATAGATTCAATAATCTATTTCCTCCAAAATGTCATTGTTGAAACCTGGAGGATCTGGATAGATCGTCAGTCTTGGATATAAATACTGAAACAATAAAATGATAAAAATTATAATTGATAGAACATCACAATATAGAATATGGTGTGATCGTTAGCTACTAGTTTCTTTTTCAATTTATAGGAGACGAATGAGTGTTACTGGAGGTTAACTTCATAGCAAATTAAACAGAAATAATAAATTTTATTTGTAGAGCCATAATTATACAACAATTTAATGTTGCATAGTAATACGATTGTGTTTGACCTTAAATCATAAATTAAACTGCTTCTCAAAAATTCTTTTGACAGTAGCCAATCCTGGTCAATGCTGTATCTGCAAAGAAGGGTCGTTTCATCTTACTTGAAAATGGCAAGGTTTGGAGTAAACCACGCGGAACTTATAACCAAACATCCATATGATTTCAAGAATGAAATGATAGTGCTTGTAAGCGGAGACAGTATCCCCGATATATGTATTCAATAGTTAAGTTACAGGTGACACAGACTCTTTCTCGCAGACGCAGTTCTATTACGGGGACAGAATGTTTACTGCTGCAGCAGAATGATTTTCAAGTCCATAGTCTTCAGCGCTTATATATAAGCATAGCCATGAAGATCGTCTGATTTGGACACAGTACATAGATATGTAGAATCAATAATGGTCGGATGTTCCATAGATTTAACAATCTATTTCTTGCAAAATGTCATTGTCAACAGCTGGAAGTGATGGATAGATCGTCTGTTTTGGATATAAAAACTAAACCAATAAAATGATAAAAATTGTAATTGACACATCATGACATAGAACATACATTGAACGTTGGCTACTGCTTTGTTTCTTTTTATAGGAAACGGATGTTACTGGAGGTTTACTTCACGACAAATTAAACACAAACAATAAATTGTATTTGCATAAACATAATTATACAATAATTACAAAAGTACGGAAATAAATTTAATTTTGCATGGTAATATAATTGTGATTGACATTAAATCATAATTGAAACTGCTTCAAAAAATTGTTTTGGACGTAGGGAACCCTTCTCAATGCTATATCCGCAAGGAGAGGTCGTTCTATCGTACTTGAAATTGCCAAGGTTTGGAGTAAACCACGCAGAACTTATCACCAAACATCCATACGATTTTATCAAGAATGAAATGATAGTGCTTATAAGCGGAGACAGTATCCCCGATATATGTATTCAATAGTCATGTTACAGGTGACACAGACACTTCCTCGCAGACGCAGTTCTATTACAGGAACGAGAATGTTTACTGCTGCAGCAGAATGATTTTCAAGTCCATAGTCTTCAGCGCTTACATATAAGCATAGCCATGAAGATCGTCCGATTTGGACACAGTACATAGATATACAGAATCAATATTGGTCTTATGTTCCATAGATTTAACAATCTATTTCTTGAAAAATGCAATTGTCAACAGGTGGAAGAAATAGATAGATCGTCAGTCTTGGATATAAAAAATAAAACAATAAAATGATAAAAATTATAATTGACACAACATCACAACATAAAACAGATTGAACGTTGGCTACTTTTGTTCCTTTTTATAGGAAACGTATGTTACTGGAGGTTTACTGCACGACAAATTAAACAGGAGCACTAAATTTTATATGTAGATACATAATATGACAATGATTACGAAATTATGCAAATGATTTAATTTTGCATGTTAATGCGATTCTGATTGATATTAAATCACAATTTAAACTGCTTCATAAAAATTGTTTTGGAAGTAGCGAACCCTAATCAACGCTGTATCCGCATAGAGGGGTTGTTCTATATTACTTGAAAATGCCAAAATTTGGTATAAACTACATGCAACTTCAATTTCCCACCTGAATAACATTCAATTGATGTTTCAAGAACCTGGAATAATAATGCTTGTAAACGGAGATAATCCCCGATACGGGAATTGATCAAGATCTCGTTGGAAAGTAGTATTTGGCAGCTTTTCGATAGGTAAATATCATTTGACAATTGTGAGGTTATGTTGAACACCATACTTTGGTAGCTTAAGTAACTATTTCGGTCGCAAACAAATATTTGTATTCACTACATGGTAATTAGCGTTATGGCACAGTTATCTAAATATAATTTTGTTATGTTTTTCTGTTCAAGAGAAATTGTCTCCCAATACAAATACGTGGATGCCGTAGAAAAATTGTTAGTAGTCCACAGTGCTAGAAGAACAAAACTTGAGAATCACTGGTATAACTAACATAGTACAAACATAAAATTATTCATTGTGTTTCAAACCATTTTTAATTAGTTGTGCAGCTATTAAAAAGTCGTAAATGATGAGGAACACAGGTCTCTTTGCGACTTTATTCGTACCTGTAATACCCCTTGGCAAGACATTTATGGAGACATTGTAGTGCAGCGGATATTGTTTACAACTTAACTATGTACTGGAACGATTTACGGTACAAACTTTTATAAAAATCGACTAATTTAATATCAGTTCGAAGTGTGGTTCATTTCAAATACACTGTTTCAATTTCCTTTCAGTTCTAATCGCTTTCGTACGTCTGCAACGCACGATTTACCTGTCTCCAAGGAGCATAGCTTTAAAGGAATCCGGATTTAGTTGGCTTAATCCGTTTAAGGCTGATCCAAACTTTATTGCGTATCCATTACTAATAATCCCTTGTTTACCTAGGGCTTCTACGTTAAAACATGAATTAAACGTGTTAATACCAAATGTTATTGTTAAATCTTCTGAAGGTAATCGTATCTCTAAAATTAAATGTTTTAATAAATACCAGAGTTGAGCACTTTCTCACAAATCTGGAGGTACAAACACGTTCGAATTGTCCACAATTTTGAGTTATTCTGGGGCTATGGCAAAATTCGTATTGAAGTCAAAGGTTGGTGCAAATTTCCGGAAATTGAACATCAATCTATGGAATATCGGGGTAAGTCGATTTCTAATTTCTCGGAACTTTTGTGACCTTTGACACTCTTGTTAGAACACCACAAAACCAATTCCATTATTTATGTTGTGCACCCTTCCAACTTGATTTATTGACTAGGGCACTTTGTTTTATAGTGGTTCCTATGTTTCCGGGCTAAACGAACGTTCAACATAAAATTGCTTGGATTTCCTCGATTGAACACTTATAGTCCAAGCATGCGCTCGTCAACCTAAACGAAAATTTTAATAAATTTAGTGTTATTGAGACAGTTTCTATTTTCCTGCCGCTTCCGCATTTCTTGTTTGTGGTTTTAACTTCGCTCTATAATGAGCAGAGTCCAATCAATACGAGCTTGCTACCCTAGGTTTGCCAAGGCTTTGCGATTAATACCATCAAGAAACGAAAAAATAGAGATAGTAGTCGTTGAAATCAAATTAATTTAAACAAAATACTTACTACGACATTTTATACTAGCGGGTTTTTTACCTATAATTTATTTCTGAAACAAAAATTAATGAAAGCGGCGGTTTAAGTATGCAAACACTTGTAAAAGCCCTTACCATTAAAATGTTCAAAATTGCTAAATCCACATTTTGGCAACTGTGCTGCCATCTTAAGTCATTTCAGTTAAGTAGTGTACTTGAGTTCCTACTAAAGGTGGAAGCTTAGTTGCCGAAATACGTATTTAAATTGTATCGTCTCTATCAAGCCCTCCCAGTAATTCCATTACCCAGACATAATACACATTTTGGAAATTAGAATAAAGATTGTCTCCCCAGTTCAAATCAACTTTTTCCAGAAACTAATTTGTTACTACATATTTCCCAGAAACTGACTAGCTTCATTCGCTAGTTTTAAAAGTACCTTTGTTATAACACATTATCTGTCAAGTTACCAAAATATTATTCAATCCTACAACATTTGTTTACAGGTAAAAACAACACAGATAAGATCACTATTGCCATAAAAGCTACGCAGACAGTGGTTTTCCATTTAATTCATTAACTGCCAATCATTATTGTTAAGTATCTTACTTTTTCTTCTTCTACTTCTAAGGGTGCCTATCCTCTATGGATGTTGGCAGTCACATTGAACCACATAATTTTGTACAGCTGATCTGAATATTGGGATGTAGTTCATACCAGTCCATTGTCGTAGGTTCTTTACCCATTATATTCATCATCGACCGGGTCCTCTTCTCCGCTCTATCTCCTCTTGTAGGATTAGCTGAAGCAATGGTTATTTTTCGTTTCGCATTACATGTCCGAAATATGCTAATTTTCCATCTAGTATCTTATCCCCATCGCTCTCTATTCGTAAATTCAATACTAAACGTAAATCTCTTAACTTCTGCTAACTATTCTTGCCCATCTAAAACTGGCCACAGGAGGACAAATTAGGTATGATTATATTCCAGCTATTGCGTTGCTATTTAAGCCCTGTGTAATAATTTTGTTTATATTACCATCTTCAAATAATATATCAGGCATCACCCTCTCCAGGAATCTTTTTATTTTGCCACCTTTCCTGCGATATTCATCATAAAACTCCATGTTCCTATTCTTTATGTCAGAACTAGCAAAATAGAATATCAAATACTTTAACTTCTAAGATACTAGAGTGTGCCAAAGTTATTAATTACCTTGGGGGTCAACTTACCACATCTTGTTCTGATCTTTCTATTTAATTGCATTTAATCTATTTATAAAGTTTTCACTTTACGCATCTTAAACTATTGACGCATTATTGTTGATGTTTAAGCCCGTGTCTTTCCAGTTTACTATTTCAAAACTAACCCCCAAAAAAGAGTAAATCGATTTAGGGTCATCGTATCTCCTTAATATCTGCAATTCTCTATTGGGACCATATGTTGCCTATCATGATAGGTTTTGTCGTTTGCGTCGTGTCGAAATGTAAGTTATGTAAGTTGTAGAAATGCGTAGCTGCTAACTTACCACAATATGTGTTGCTCTGACCAAGTTTCCTCCATTGCGTTCTTGTAATACAAGCAAACTGCTGAAACCTATTTTTTTCAATAACTGTAGTATTTAACTTTTCCTAGAGAAATATAAAACTGGGGCGAAAAATATAGAATTAATATAGAGGTCTTTTCCTCCTCCGAAGATCTAAAATACCTTCAGTAGTTTTGTAACCGTTGTTTAACCTTTCTAAATATGTCTCCTACCGAGCGAAAAAGAGTACGAGTTCCTTAAATGTATGTTTGTCATATAAGTTCACAAAGTTTTCCAATTAAAATTTGAATTTTATCTTCTTGTATTAGAAATTATAAAAAGTCTGACATACGTTTACGCTTACCAGGCATATTTTTACTAAAATAATGTCCTGAAGTTCTTAAAGTTTCCCAACTGAAAACTATGTCGAAATTTTACGCCTAGTACATACATATCGACCTGATAGTATTTTCTATGTGAACATCTGCCATTTTACAGGTAAACTGTGTAAGTTTTATTTAGTTTCACTGATCTTGCCAGTAGGGTCTCAAAAATGTTATTTATTGCTATGGTTATGGTATTGTTAATCTTTTTAATTGTTTGGTAAATCCTCATAGAATGTATGGCAGTCTCGGGAATTACTGCCTTTAATTCCTGGAAAAGTTTCCACTTGGAATCAAAAATCTTTAATCTTGATTTACTTATGCAATTGCGGATGTCTGTTAATGATTGGAATATTCATAGTTCTTACGAGAAACTCGCTTCCTTCGACATCAAAATTAAGTTTACAACGGATAATACTGTCTGGACTGTATGATAAGGCTTCTATGCAGTCACAGTTGGATCGTTTTTGGATCGTCCTGGCCTTATCGAGTAATATCTCATATGTTTCAATACGTAATTTCATATGGCATGGACTTCGTTGTTCTTATTTGCTGGTCCTAACATAATCAGTTGGTAAATAAATATCCTTGCCTTTTAGTTCTCGTTCTATTGAAGCGTAGACATTACCTTTGTGTGCGTGTCCACGCTCTAATAATCTTTGGAATATATCTATGTGACGTTTCACAGAATAATATAGTAATGCATTTGCAAGAATGATATTTCTATTTTGGTAGGTGCGGTCATCTAAGAATGACACAATTTGTAACTTTTGAGCGACACAGAATTTTTATAGATGCTCTAATATAATGGGAGTAAAAGTAGAAGCAAGAAGTCTGAATTTACTTCATGAGAAGCCAAATTGTAAACGGTGAAATTATTAAAAAAAAATTGCACTAGCAGTCACATTTGGACTCACTTTGTCAGCCTACCAATCCATCGTCAGGGCAGTGCAGCTATTTTCTTGACAATGAATTTTATCTGTTCCTTATTCATCACGAGTTCTGTCTTTTTCAGATCGATCTTTCTTTTATTGATATATAGAAATATTTTTTTCTTGTAGCTTCTTAGTGAAAACCTGTCTGGATAAAGGTAATCTTTATAGTGATTTAGAAAGTTCCTTGATACAAAGGCCAGTTCTAAATATAACTTAGAGGTATCTTTTCTTGAATAACAGGATGGTAGTTTTGGTAGTTAGTCTATAAACCCATTTAGAAACTCTCAAACTCCGGAATTTTGTCAGATATTAGCAATTTTCTTTTGGAACGGGCAACTTCTTGTTGAGGAATAATGTTACAGGTGTTTCGGTTTACCCAGGTTTGTGTAGAAGGTCCTACCCCCAATGTATTAAGGAACATAATGCGGCAGACTGTTTTTTTGTGACTACGTTTCATGGGTACAGTGTTGGATAATGTACTTTCGCGTCTTAAATTTTCTTAAATAGTCTTACGTTCGGGATTAACTTCTGACACATGTGATGCTACATAGTTTTGCTTATTCGCTGATCTCAACACGTATCAGACCAAAAAGTCTCAAAAACTACTTTTCTATGATTTTCGGATAAAGCGGGGCAGAATCTTTACCTAGAACGAGCACAATTTTTCGATTAGCTAGTAGGACATAATACTCGAACTTCTCTTATGGTATTTTGGTGTACTATACCATTTCTTGGAGCATATCCAAAGTATTGCTTTTCTTTCATTCGGCGTTTTTTTTTCGAAGTGTCTGAATTTGTTAACTTCCTTCTTCTTGCTTTGAGTTTCTTCATCATTTCAGTTTTCATGTGGTCATCTAC
Source organism: Limonius californicus (assembly GCA_014611495.1). Taxonomy (NCBI): domain Eukaryota; kingdom Metazoa; phylum Arthropoda; class Insecta; order Coleoptera; family Elateridae; genus Limonius; species Limonius californicus. The sequence continues at coordinate 9,852 of JABXWE010039616.1, forward strand.
AGGTTCTTTTCCTTTTTGTAGTCCTGATGGTAGAGTAGGGGTAGGGTTCCTTTTGTGTTGTTCTGTTCCGGTTAGATTCATGTTCGTTATATATAATATGCAGAATATGTGCGAAGAAATTGTGAAATATATGCGCATATATATATGCACCTCTTTTAAGGAAAATATGCAAGTACTTTTGCTTCGGGGTAAAATAAAAAAAATAGAAAATGCAATTAAGGATATTTATCGAATCAATTAAACACAATTATTTATTTACATTAAAAAATCCTACACTAGTACTTGTAATTAATTGAACAATTAATATTACAAACTTGCTTATTGATATTTCTACGACATATTATTGAAACAATTGGTAATCAAATGGTTTCGAAAATTCTCTAATTTAAATGATTACTTCCTGTCAGCAAACATATCTTTATACACTTTGTAGATTTTCGCACATAACGATATCTGCCGGAGTTTTTGGTTGTTGGTCAATCAAAAACTTCTTGTCGCTCGATACCTGACCAAGAAGATCAGTATTAATGTAATTCAAACATAATATTCCTGGTTCTCCATAAATAGTGAAAATTGGAAGAAAGTAGGAAAGTGTTTAATCCATTTTAATCTTAGGAAGCTTAAAGTTATTACACTAAATTTTATAAATTTCAAAGGATAATTGTATGCCTATATCTACTTACTGGTTTACTACATGCACGGCAGAACACCTTATTTCCATCCAGTACCAGGTCAAAGTAGCCTTTGATCTAGTGATGGGCATATCTCGAATGAAATCATTCGAAATATTCGATTATAGCGACGCGCGCATCTCGAATGAAATTATTCGAAATATTATATATACATGTGTGTGTGTGTATGTATATCGAGATATCTCGAAATGCGTGTAAATCTATCGAATGATAAAAACTTCTCGAATACATCCGTAGCGACGCTCACATCGCGAATAAAATCATTGGAAATATTCATTCATGCACGCATCTCGACATGCGAGTAGTACTCGAATACGTTGGTTTAGTAGCCAGCGCATCTCGAATGGAACAATTCGAACTATTCGGTTATGCAGCCTTCGAATGATAAAAACCTATCGGATTACTTTCGTTTCGTTTTTCGGCTGGTAATCGATATATAGTTTCTGTCGGTATATAATTTGAATAGTATTCGAATGAATTTGAAATTCGAGACGATACAAAAAGATAAACTACAAAATAAGTTTTTGTAATGCAGGCTTAAGTTGCGATTATTTATTTCCACTTTTCCACTTAAATTAAAAAATATGCATTATAAAAATTTTTAGCTTCGATTAGTATTCAACGAAATATATTATTGTCATAAACTAAATAAATAAATAAAATAATTTCAGTAATTTATATCACTATTGAAAAATATCAAATAAATCGAATTATTTTATCTTAATCAGTTACGATCATTTGTAATCTGTCCGGCTTTTCATATTATGTTTCCGTATAAAACAATTTAGTTGCTAAATTGGTCGTCATGATAAAGCTTATAAAGATATGAACTGTTAATTAATTAGAATATAATAATTAGAAATATAATAGTGAATATTTAATGACTTATAATAGTGCTGTCAAGAATCGGAAATTTTAAAGAATCGATTCCACAAGAATCGGTTTTCGATTCTAGAATCGGATTTCGATTCTAGAATCGGATTTCGATTCTCGATTCTAGAATCGGATTTCAATTCTCGATTCTAGAATTGGATTTCGATTCGCGATTCTAGAATCGGATTTCGATTCTCGATTCTAGAATCGGATTTCAGTTCTCGATTCTAGAATTAACAATAGTTTCCAAATTCACATCTTTAAAATTGAAAAATAAATTGATAGGAAAAGTGAGATTAGTCCTCCAATTTCATAATTATGAAAGTTTTCGAACCTATAAACGGTATTTATTTTACGATTTTGGAAGCTTCTAATATAAATATATGTATTACATATTTGGTAGTACCATCTGAAAAGTATAATCAACACTTTTTAATTTATTCTTTATTTATGTTCGTGACAAATACAAAATTGCTTAAGCTGTTTTGATGAATCGGATTTCGATTCTCGAATCTAGAATCAGATTTCGATTTTCGATTCTAGAATCGGATTTCGATTATCGATTCTAGAATCGGATTTCGATCTTAAATCGAGAATCGGTTTTAACGAAGCTGCAGAAGCGATTCTTAAAGCTAAAGAACCGATTCCGATTCTAGATTCGGAATCGTTTCACAGCACTAACTTATAATGTAACACGGAAAATCATAAAATGGCATTTACAATCAGGTCAACCTTATAATATAACGCTATTTAAATAAAAACAAAACAGAATGCTGTCGAAAACCGAAAAAATAAGACCAGAACGGGAGTGCCAGGGAGTCATCATTCAAAAAGAAGGGTGCGATACATTCTCGCATTGCAGAAATCCGCGTACATTTAGGATTCAAATGATTACTTCGAATGAATATCTCGATTATTAAAATCATTCGAATACTAATCATTCGATTATGCCCATCACTACTTCGATTCAATTTGTAATTCTGGACATTGTTGTTTTAAAGCTGAACTAATTTACACTGCACTTGCCGTGGTCAACCAATTCTTAAACGGAAAAGAAAGTCTTATCTTATCTTGGTCGTTAAAGATTTAACAGAAACAGTTATTAATGGAATTTCCGCAACCACTTTTTGATTATCAGAAAGTTTTAATCCTAATCTCTACGCAATTGTCATACTCAACTCTAATATTTATGACTCGGATGAGCCATATAATTTGAATTCCTTTGTGATGATATTTGGTATTTAAATTACCGGTTTATCAAATAAATCAAGATTACCAGGGTTGTGTACTTTAAATTGGGTTAATTTGAATCTGTGTTTGACCACAAAGGGATTATTGTACCGAAAATAATAAAATACATTTCATGTAAGCAGAGAGCAATGATACAATCCTTTGACTTTTGACAATATAATCGTTCTGTTCCGCAGTGAAAACCGGTTGCTTCAGTAAAGCATATTACTGTAGACGACATATTTGAGGGACAGTAACTATGAAATTAACGTGCCTTTTACTGAACATAAAACAAGCTCTAAGCTTAGTTTCTCGAACATCAGCTTTGTAATATCTGAAGAGTAAAGTTTTATTACGGTCAGTCAGGTGTTACTCCACAACCGTTTACAGTATATTACACTGTCTAAAGGGAAAAGCTAAATTTTATTCATTTCAATTATAGTAGTCATATAACAAGGTGAAAGCAGTGAAACGAAGATTTAACATCCTGTTTTATGGCAAGAGAAACAACACAAGCTCTGGCTTGGTTAGTTACACTTCAAGGCACGTTATTGCTGTTGTGTTAATTCTGAAAGCTTATACAGATAACACTTTTTGGTGTATGTTTCTAACAGGCAGAAGTATCCTATATAATAGAGAGCATTACGTGCAGATAAGCACCCAAAATTTAATTCAACAGAACTCCATAGTGAATATATATTTAGAGAAAATAGTAGTTTAGTTTGATGTTAGTGACATGTTGAACCCGTGAAATTGAATGAAAATTATTTTATAGCACACACATGTTTGAATATGTGCAAAGAATTGTTACATACGTTTCAATATTTTTTTATGGCATACTGTAGGCTATTACGCACTAGGCGACACATTTTAGATATTCTTAAACTTTATCAAATATTTTCCGAAAACTAATAATATGTAGTCTAAAAGGCATATACAGAGAAATAGAAGCACCCGTAAAATGTACTCTAAATTTTTGTTCTACTGTTAGTTAAAACTTGATATTGTTATTTATTTAAATCCATATTGTTAAGCATATATTTAAGCGCATCTGCATACACAGGGGATTCTACATATGTGCGAATAACTGTAACTCCGTATAGCTGAGGCATTTAAACCCGTAAATCATCTAATAACGTTTTTCAGAAATCGGCACCGTTACAGAGGGTCGGCGGAAAAAAAAGCCGGGGAAAAAAAGCCTGGAAAAAAATCCGATGGAAAAAAAAGCCGCGGAAAAAAAAGCCGAGGAAAAAAAACCGACGGAAAAAAAAGCCGAGGGAAATAAATTGCCGAATTAAAAAAAAATTAGTTATGATAAAAATTGAAAAACAAAAAAAACATATTTAATAATCACACTAACTAATAAGAATAATAATATAATTGATTTTTATTTTATTAAACAACTCTAAACCTAATAGTATGGCCCACTGCTGCAAGAAAAGTTGGAATATCGCCCCCATACTCTACACATAGACTATTTAGACGCCTCTGCATATCCTCGTACACTGTCCTATTTTTCTTCGTCGCCACTACGCCCCGATTCCTCTGCTCTATTTTGGTGTCATCGGCAGCAACCTCTAACCTCATTTTTTGAATGAGTTTCCATATAGAAGGGTGGTTTTCATCAACCATAGTGGAGAACCTGTGGTTCCATCCCTCCGTCTGATTGTTGGTGCGATCTTCTCCATTAAAGGTTGCACTGTAAACATTCCACAACTCAGATGGAAATAGGGGAGCTGCGTTTCTCATCCTTATAGCACCATCTGCACGATTTGCAACTCTCCTGAAAGTTCCTGATACATAGGTTATGTCGAAATAGTCCAGAAGGTCTTCTGCCTCTGCTGGAACCACCTCTCGTAAGTACGCCATCCCTCTGGGAACATCTTCTAGTGGAAGAAATGATAACCCATCTATCATACCGCAAAAATTGTTAAAGTCTTCGTTTTTTTTGTAAAAAGTCGTTAGCCCCAATTGTTGAATTTTTCTAAAAGTGCTCTGTGTGAGGTGGTAGAAACAACCCAGAATTGCGACCTCTTCGCCGAGAACAACTTTTATGGCTTGTACAGCTGCCCTTTCAAAATCTAAATGTACGATTCGTGGGTCGGGATACAGTGCCCTTTCCGTGCATTTTTCTAAAATAGCTTTAAGTACATGTTTATATGTGGCCTGGGTTTTGGATATACCTCATTTTAAAATTGCTATTCTACATTTCCAGTAACTTTGTTACTAGTAAATTTAAATAAGTTTAATAAGAATGAATGTCATAAATACACAGCTTGACAGACGTGTTAGTATTAGTATGGTATCAGAGAAGTTCCTCGGTAGTGTAAGTGATGAATACATTTAGGTTTTGCTTCGGTGTAAGTTTTCGCAATAACTTTTTTAAGGTTGTTTTTAACATTTGGAATGCAATTATTGCCATTAGAGATTTTAATTCTGATCTATTACAAAATTAAATTTCTGCAAGCCTTTCAAATACTTGTGGGGGTATTATAGCTAGTAGGATATGAAGATTAATGAAAAAATGTTAGTAGAGTGAAATTCGGTCTACATGTTCAATTAATGTATTTGATTCTGAATATCATAAAAAATCATCTAAGATTCTTTTGCCAAATCTGTTCTTCGTCATTGTTTTCATGGTACTGAGAAATTTCTAATGAACAAAAGGGACTTAGGTATATTCAGAACATGTACTGAATCAAATAGGAATAAAGAAATGAACAACGTTCACTGTCAATAAACATCTGGATTCTATTTTAGTTTAAAAATAAGAGTAGTAAAAATGCGATCCAATATTTATTTTAGGTAATGGCAATAAAATAGTTAGATAAACTGCAGTGGCGAGGTTTCCACGATAGTTTACCTAAATTTTCCGTTATTTCCACTTGAATGCCAAGCGCATTAAAATCGGAAAAGCATAAATTTTTATAGCGCATTTGCTAAGAAAATTGCATCGATTCCTGAGAAAGGTAATTTAGCAGAAATCCGAATTTACTTGAAGAGTACCCGATATGCGACAGCTAAAAAAGCAACAATGGTCACTCCATTTCCGGATTACTTTAGTATGTCGTTAGATGGTGGAGTGGTGGCCGCAAATTTACAAAAGAACGGAAAATCTAAAATCGATGCGTTTTGGTATTCGTATTTCACAAAGGGGCGGAGGGAATGGGGGCACACGCCCGGGTTCCTTACTCCGGGGGTAGAAAAGGCGCCGACTAACGCACTTACTCCGGGATAAATTGGGAATTTTCTATCAATCGCATGCTAGAGTACATTAAAGGGAATCTGCTGGGTAATTACATAAAGCAAGCAATCCGTTGCCAGTCAGACGCACCGTCGTACGCTTAAACTGGATTTTCTCGACTAATATGTGCCTTGACAGGTTATGAGATTGTCGCGATATATCGTTTGCCGAATCTCAATCAGGAGCTTGTCACCTGCAGTTCAATCACTGTTCTCTGCGGAACTAAACGTGTTCATCATCCTGTGATTGAAGATCCTTGAAACACGCTTGCGTTTGTTCGAAACTTTTATTCCAATTTCAATCACTTTAACCTCGCTTCTAATAAGATTTCGCATCTTTTTTCACTTCCACGCCGGCGAAACGGTTTGGGCCTGAAAAACTCCCTAATCGAAGTCGCAACAAATGTGAAAATTTTCTAAAGAATGCGAAAATCATTGACTGTAGCCGAAAAGCATTGATGAATCGGCGTAATTACGAACAGACACAAAAATAATGCGAATGGAAAATCCCCGGAAAATGACTTATGTAGCTATAAAACAGGAAACATTTCCTGACAAGACCTTCGAAATGTTCATTAATTAAATAAAATGAGAAGGGGAAAGAGAAGAAAACAATTATTAACATGTTTATAAGAAAAAGCTAAGGTGAAATGTCTACAAAAATTTTTAAAACCGATTTATAACTATTAGAAAAGACAAGGCTTAATACTAGTGTAGGAGAGAAAAGTTTGAAGAACATACAGTCAATTGATGAATAACCTAGTAAATATGTACAAGGAATATAATCATTCTTGTAAATGATAATTAGGACCTAACGTAAAAAGTAATTAATTGCAACTGGAAAAGATACTGCATTTAATAAATCTGTTGATTTTCTACTACACAGGAAAAGCATGCACTTGATTTTATGTTGCCAGTATGCAGTTTATAAAGCAGAATTGAATAAAAGTTGTTCACAGATAGTCTAACCATTAGGTATAATTTGTCCAGCTAGGTAGCAACCTAACCTTGCCTTTAGTATAACAACCAGGTATAAGTTTTTACATTTTCCAATAACGTCGGTATCGCCTTTCCTTGGTTGCTTATCCTACGTTTCTAGTAGCTTTGTTGCTGATTAAATTAAATATTTTAATAATAAGAAACGGTATAAATACACATTTTGACAGACATGTTAGTATTAGTATGATGTCAACGGAGAGAAGTTCGCCGGATTTGTTAGTGATACAGAAATTTAGGGTTTGCTTCGGTATAAGTTTCAGAATAATTTCTTTACGGTTATTTCTATAACTTTTGGAAGACAATTATTAATCTTAGAACTTATTATTCTGATCTATAATAAAATTAATATTCTGCAAGTGTTCCAAAGGCGCTCAGGAGTATTATAGCCAGTAGATACGACTATTAATGAAAAATGTTTGTAGGGTCATATGCGATATTGAACAAGACTTGTTCGCATAATACCTAACCATTCCATATAATTTGTTTAGGTAGCAACATAGCCTTATACTTAACAAAAGGAACAAGTCTAGAAGACTTAAGCTTTCCAATAATGTCGGTATTGCTTATATTTTGGGTGCTTGTAACAGACAGTTGCTGCAGAATTGCGTGAAATGAGAAATTTAGCAAACTTTCAAATTTCCAGTGTATAGTATTTAATGATATCCCATCAATGTTAAGAATCAGCACGAGAAACAAATCTTAACCAATGTAAGATTTTTAAGAATACCTATATCTATCGTTTTTCTTGTTTATTAGAACACCGGTCTTATAACCTAACTTGTAAATAATACAAATATCTGTTTGTTCCTATTTTTCAACCCAATCTATATTGAGATAGAAATGCTTAAATTTTCGCTTATTTTTACTTTCCCATACCTTATAGGTATAGGGTAAGTATTGAATTCATGAAAATTTTCGAAATCGAGATTTTAACGGAAATATCCGTTTTGGGTCTCTAGGAACCCAAAAAAGTGGTTTTTAAAAAATGTCTGTCTGTGGGTGGGTATGTACGTACGTATGTACGTACGTATGTGACGCTCCTACAGCCGAAAGTATTGCTCCGATTTTGATGCGCTTTGGAATGCGGGGGTGTATCGAAAATTCATCGAAAAAATAAGCTTTTCAAAAAAATCCAAAACCGGAAGCGGAAGTTACGCATGTTTTTTTGGTATCACTTTTTTCGTGATTACAATTTTGAAACTTTTATCACGGATAACGATAGAGGGTCATAAGACAAGGCGCTATGATTTTTTGAAAATTTTGAGTTTAACGCCC
>JABXWE010039623.1:0-15967 GCA_014611495.1 Limonius californicus
ATGTGTGACGTAGGTGGTATTTTGCCACTTTTAGTGACTGAACGCATTGGCGGTCCTATCAATAGAAAAGAAGTTCGTCCAGTCTATCCCGGATTTTGACAACAAAGTCATAGACGTCTTTTCCAGCATGAAAAATAGGAGAATGGATTTTATGTACAAAAAATAGGTAAGTTTTTTCTTGTGCCCACCCTCTTTCTTAACTCACGAGCCGCCACTGTAAAAATCGTGTGTAATGTGCCGTTTGATAAAACTATTTTTTTTTTTATTATTGTCGGAAATTTACAGTCTGCTTTATATAGCAATAAGAAAATTAGTTTAACGAATGTACAATGAAGGGAGAAGTAGTCTAGTGACTACACTCCGAATTTAATTACTATTTATGTAATTAGCTTGAGAGGTCTAGTTTAATTTGCTATGGGTCCACATCTGTAGGCCATTTTCTCCTCAGTCTTCTTTGTACTACTGGGGGATCGTTTAAAGTACTACTGTTCAAAAATTAATTTTATTAATAAACAGTGTTTTCTCTTGTAACTGTGTATTATTGCATGCTCCCCCCATGGACCCCCTTCCTCATGAAAGAAATTGGATTCAGAAAGCTACTCCCCCCCTTCCGTTGAGCTGGATACGCCCGTCTAAAATAATTTTGAGACATCCACTGTGCTTCACAGAACTACATTATTAAATTTTTCATCAATAGAAGATTTAAAAATGTTATGAAGATATTGGGGTCTAAATCTAATCCGTTTGGGTTGATTATATAAAATTTTGATCCGATTAGTTTTTATGTCGTCTTGCAACTACTGAAGCTAGTTGGTTTAATTTAGTGAAAAATTGTCTTAAATTACTTAGGAAATGGACCATAGAGTAATAGCTATTCCCAAATACAATAATTTCTCGAAATTTTTTAATGGAACACCCTATATATAATTTCATAATTTAAAAGTCCTTCAATTCATCCTTCATTTGATATATGATACTGATACTCTTAAGTACATAATAAAGACAATATTAGAGTTTATTGGTAATTTATACATTTTTCTAAAATGTTAGTGTAATACTTGCTCCTTTTCTACTTACAAATTTGTATCATAAGTAAAGCCAATTGTATTTCTAATACCACAAAAGCACTGCAGTGTAATCAAGAAGAAATAGCAAACTAAAGTTTCTTTAATGAGTGAAATCACCATCTAGGTATCCAATTTTCAAAATTAAAATAAAAAGCCTTACAAACGAGTGTTTATCTAAAATAAATTTAGAAGCATCCTGTAGTAGGTTGGAAATTTGTGGTTGCACTTTACATAAACAAAGTCCCGGTTTTCTTAGTTAACTATCAATTAGGTGTGGGTCTAGAAGAAACGTAATTTAGTTTGTATAACAGCAACCTATTCATATTAGGGCATTGGCATTGCTTTGCTACAACTGTAAATGTAGACATGCTTTGTATGTTTATTAAAATGATCTTAGTTGGTATGTATTCCAATACACTTTGCATTTCTAAACCCATACTAAATTGTGTATAAATGGCTAAGTAATGTTCTTATTAAAAAAAAAAGTATATTTGTTTTAAGCTATGCTTTCTAGTACAACCCAAATAAATATCAAGTACTAATTTTTTATTCACTGTGCGCATTTATAGTTACTGCCGATTTCATTGAACTAACCTTACAATATTTTAAGATTTTATTACAAACCCAAACTATGATTTTATTGTACGTGCCAACAAATTTTCTCATAAAACTACGATTTATACTTTATAGAATCAAAAGTGCAAAATTTATAAAACATATTTGCAAATCTAAAAATGCATATAACCAAAAAACTACACGGAAACCAATGCTCAGCAATGCCGCCTTATTTAATTTCTCTAACTTGTATTTCTGTAAAAATCTGCACAACTATAAATGCACTGTTCATTCCCCTTTGGATAAACTAAAAGCATCGACTTAATAAAAACTTCAATATTATCTCGTTTGTGTTTTATTGAAAAACTTCATTTTTAACAAATCAAATACTAGCCTACAATCACAATTGAAGAGAATGTACAAACATGATTGATGAGGTATTGATAATCGTACGCTAATATTTGATGAAAGTAATAAATTAAATCATCTCAAACGATGACAGCACGTTTCAATATAAAATGCTACAATTTTTACAACAAAAGTTTTCTTCAATTGTACGGATGGTTGTAAAAGTTGGTTTAGAAAATGCAAAAAAAAATATAAAATAAATTCATTGGACTAAGATCGATCACACACCACACATTCAACATTTCACTCGGCTAGTACTAAATTCAGTTCTTTATCAGTCTTGCACTTTATAATTCATCTTTTAAGTCATCTTCTTCACTGGTTGGTGGAGGAGGACCCCCTGCACCTTGGTACAATTTTGCTATAATGGGCTGTACTACATCCTCCAATTCTTTCTTTTGTTTTTTATATTCCTCTGAATCTGTGTCTTGATTATCTTCCAACCATTTGATTTTCTCATCGATAGCTTCTTCCATTTTGGCCTTTTCCTCATCAGATACCTTGGCTCCAAGTTTTTCCTTGTCGCCCAATTGATTTTTAAGAGAATAAGCATAGCTTTCCAATTCATTTCTTGCTTCCACACGTTCTTTCAATTTCTTATCTTCGTCAGCAAACTTCTCGGCGTCTTTAATCATCCTATCGATGTCTTCAGGGGTAAGTCTGTTTTGATCATTGGTGATGACAATCTTTTCTTTGTTTCCAGTACCTTTGTCTTCGGCAGACACTTGCAGAATACCGTTCGCATCAATTTCAAACGTAACTTCAATTTGTGGGACGCCTCGAGGTGCAGGAGGAATGCCAGTGAGATCGAATTTACCCAGCAAATGGTTATCTTTGGTCATGGGTCTCTCACCTTCATAAACTTGAATGGTTACAGTGTGTTGGTTGTCAGAGGCAGTCGAGAAGATTTGTGACTTTTTGGTAGGAATTACGGTGTTGCGGGGAATGAGTTTGGTCATAACACCCCCAACAGTTTCGATACCTAAAGTAAGTGGGTTGACATCCAACAATACAATGGCATCCGTGTCTTGTTCTCCAGAAAGAACACCGGCTTGAACTGCTGCACCATAAGCTACAGCTTCATCGGGGTTTATACCACGGGATGGCTCTTTGCCCCCAAAGTATTCTTTGACCAATTGCTGTACCTTGGGAATACGAGTTGAACCACCCACCAAGACAATTTCATCTACATCTTTCTTGTTCATGTCAGCATCTTCCAAAACTTTTTGAACAGGTTTCATCGTGGAACGGAAAAGATCCTGCAAAGGTAAACAAAATTTTAGCAAGGAAATACATATTTTTGCATATTTGTTTTAAGATGAAATTTGGACTTACCATGTTGAGTTCTTCAAATTTAGCTCTGGTGAGGGTTTCGGAGAAATCATCTCCTTCAAAGAAGGATTCAATTTCAATCCTAACTTGGTGACTGGAAGACAAAGCACGCTTGGCCTTTTCAACTTCACGACGTAATTTTTGTACAGCCCTGTTGTCTTTACGGATGTCCTTGCCCTTCTTCTTTTTGTACAGCTTAATGAAGTGGTCCATCACTCTCTGATCAAAATCTTCACCACCCAAGTGAGTGTCTCCATTTGTGGCAACCACCTACGACAATTTAAAATATTAATATTTGCTGAAGTTACAAAGACTTTTATCTGTACTAGTTAAAGATAATCAGATAGGAGCGAAAGACATTGCTGTGTAGTTTTCATGGTAATTCAATTGAACTATGCGGTCATCATTGGTGTCTACGGACTGATCTATTACATTTGAAGAGATAGAAAGTTGGTTAGATAGGACAAAACTTGTCTACTTAACCATTTTCAAAATGTATTACAAAAAACTAATGGGACAACACCTAAATGGTCTCGCTGAAATTTTAAGTATGCCCAAAAACAATCATATATTTACCTCAAATACACCATTATCGATGGTAAGAAGCGAGACATCGAAGGTACCACCACCCAAATCAAATACAAGAACATTCTTCTCTCCATCCTTCTTATCAAGACCGTAAGCTATGGCAGCTGCAGTGGGTTCGTTAATAATTCTCATAACGTTAAGTCCAGCAATGACGCCTGCATCCTTGGTGGCCTGACGCTGTGCATCGTTGAAGTATGCCGGAACAGTAACAACGGCATGTGTCACCTTCTTGCCCAAATAGGCTTCAGCAGTTTCCTTCATTTTACCCAAGACCATAGCGGAGATTTCTTCAGGAGCAAAGACTTTATCACCTTGGCTAGTGGAAACCTTTACGTGAGGCTTGGAGTTCTTCTCAATAACTTTGAAGGGGAAGAATTTCAAATCATGTTGAACTGTCGTTTCCGTCCATTCACGTCCAATTAAACGTTTGGCGTCAAAAACAGTGTTTTCAGGATTTGTGGTCAACTGATTCTTTGCAGCATCACCAATCAGACGTTCGCCCTCAGCTGTGAAAGCAACGTATGATGGAGTAATACGGTTACCCTGGTCGTTGGCAATAATTTCCACTCGACCATTTTTGTACACACCCACACTGGAAAATAAAAATACGTTAAAAAAACGCAAGGGAATAGGTATTAAATACATACCAGGAGTATGTGGTTCCTAAATCTATACCAATAACTGTTCCCACATCATCCTTTTCTTTTTTTTCATCCTTGGCCAACACACCGGCCACAAGGCAGAGTGCCCCCAATGCTAGATACAACCTCATTTTCAGGCCAATCCTCTCTTTCGTCTATAAATAATAAAACCAATAAACGTTTTGTAGCAATTCAATTACGTATTCGGACATGAACACGCATTTACAGGAATCAAAGAATTCTAACTGTACATCTTTTATGACACGTCGGCAGTATGTGGCTATAAATCCTACTGATTTTATCAATACAATTCGAGTTTAAAAGAACAAAATTTGGATAACTTCTACAGATTAGCAAATAATGGATTTATTTCTCCTACAGTAATCTAAAACTACGAAAATCTATTAGTTACCAAGCCGGCAAGATGCTTAAAAACCACAAGCTTTTAAAGCTAATTATTAGGAATATTTTATCAGTTACTGTAAAAATTTACCGAAAACTATAGAATTTAAGGCGGCTTACCTTTAAATCCCAATTATTTGATAGTTTTCTTCACTAAAATCGCAAATAGCACGAAATATTTCTATACTAATTCAATACATACACACCCTTTGCTTGAACGAAACTGGCCAAAATTCACCGACACACCGAATATAAGTAGAAAATTCCTCGTGTAGAGCTATGATTGGTTCGTTTCAAAACGAACCCGAAGCTCATTGGTTCAATTCGCCACACTTTGCGGATTGCTATTGGCCCACGTAATACAGGATAAGAACGAAATGGAATTCTCTAGAGTGTACTAGATTTCTTCCGCATTGGTAATGTTGTGAAAAACTTATTGTTTTCGTCATCAAAAACCTGGTTAAACTCCAGCAATTTCTGCGAATTTATTAGTTACGTGGTAAAAGGCCGTTTGCTGCTGTCAAAAACAGCTGGTTGCTAGATTACTTTTTTGGCGGTAAATTTAAACAAATTTGAATAAAACTGTGCTTTATTGTTAAATCTACAACATTTATACACCATTTTATTGTCAGTTACCAAATTCCCAGCGCTTGAGCAAAACTATAATCAATATTTGCTTTTTAAAGTAAACCAGTCCAAGATCTTGGGGGTGAAGTAAGTGATTATTACATCCGCACCTGAAACAAGGTACTGACTAAATTATATAGCTCCCTTAATTTTTTTAAAATTATAATAGTACATTGTGCACGCATCTTACCAAAAATTAGACAATACTATCAAAACAAATAACTAATAAATTTTGTAACATATAGAAAACTGTATCCTAGGAAACCTGAAGAGTTGATTGAACCAAAAAAACTTCCAATATTTGAAATGCAAACTATTGAGGGGTCCTAATCTGACATGAGAATTAAAAATCAAATGTAATGTTTTACATCCACAAACCATTACATTTCTTTTCCTGCCCGTCTCAGGGTACCGTCTTTCTGCAAGCTGGAAATTGAATTGTAGGCAATGCATTTAGTTTAAAACAAAATATATTGTTTCCAAATTCTTGGAATTATTTTGTTTTTATGAAAATTAGATAAATCTTAACAATGAAGTTGTGTGCTTTATGTTGCAAAAGGATGGTAGTTTGCAAAAAAAAAAAAAAGGTAAAATAATTCACTATTTAAATTCAAATAAAAGTTGATTAATTTTACCATATTTTTGCAATTCTTTTGGCAATTTTTATCATTAGTTCTTTTCATTTTTCAGTAAAATTTTAAAAGAATAGTTTCATATTAAAACTTATACAATTAATAAACTTTGTATGAAGATCAAATTCTATAAACAATGTCTCTTCTTGAGCTACTTTTTTTATAACATGAAAAAACTCTTCTTTATCATAATTTCTAGATGAATAACTATATAAATCGTGATTGGTAATTATTAAAATAGTTTATTTAAATGTTCTGTTTCAAAAAATAAGAGTTAATTTTCCATGATAATCTTCCTTTTAGAGAAATCTCATCTTAATCTGGAATGTGCATAGTTATGGGCACACTGACAATATTTCTTTAAGAAAGTACAACTAGTAGGATTAATTTTTTGGTGGATGCAAAAACAAAAGCTTTCTCTGAAATTAATCACAGTTGTGTAACTGGACAACAATAATTTTAATCGGCTGTTTTTAAAATATTTACCTTGTTTTTTAGATTATTTCCTAATACTCTTTTAAGCTACTATCTTGTCACCTTTGGAAAACATTCAAGTCTTCACTAATACTGTGAGTTATTATTAATCACTTTAAATTTCAATTAAAAGTTTTTATGCGAAAAGTTCTAACTGCAGTAAAAAGCAGATGTACATCTAGTATATGCACTATAAAAATCATATCAAGAAAGTTAATGTAATTGTTAGTTAACTGCAAACTAATAATTACATAAACACATTGTAGTTAAGAAACATTTCACAGCAGAAACAAAAAATGCAAGGTTTGATTTTGTAAAATTAATGTTAGAGTAATTTCTATGCTAACATTAATTTGGCATCCACTTTCATGGTGTTTTGTATTAAACAGAAGGTTGATATGATAGTAAAACCTCAGTGTTATGAATGCAAATGAATGTTCTAACCATAAAAATGGCAATCAAATACAAGATGCCGGCACCAAACAACTATAGGTCACTATGAACATAATAGAAAGTACTACCAATAGAACAGCGGTCTCTAAAAAAAGAAAAGGTTATGGTCTTATCTTAATCTTAAGCCTGCAAACTTTAACAAACATGGGAATTGCATTTTCTTGGGTGAAAATATAAACCGAAATTGAAAAGGAAATGGTCAACAATCCCACTTCTCAGAAATTCCTAGGTGATTACTTTGGAGTATAAATTGTTGAAAAGATTGGGACTTTGAAACTGAAAACTTCAAGCATTGCAAAACTCAGAAAATATCATAAGGGCTTTTACATTAAACTTCTTAATTACTATGATCAGCAGAGGAGTGAGAATATAAAGAGAAATTTAAAGATTGAAACTCTGAATGGGAAAATCCAAAAACGGTGGCAAAACTGGCCACAGCCTATGATCAGAATGGACCACAATAGAATGCCACTGAAGCATACAACTGAAGGAAGATCTGTTGGCAGACCAAGAAAGAGGTGGTCAGATCAATAAAGAGTATGCCGGAACAGGCTAAAAGGGCTAAACCGTGTGTGAAGAATGAGATGCACCTCACGCTTTATTTTTTGGCTCAATGCAAGTCTGTGCCTGTATTTTACTGTCTGTTTTTGCACAGTCTAATAAGTGCCTGCAGCTTACTGCAAGTTCAAACTTGCTAATTTTCATCGTATATAAATGTGTGACACTTTGGTAGGGCTCAGCATTTCGATTTGTTACGAGAGTTGATATTCTAATACTATAATACAGGAATCTGTAATATCGTCGCTCTCGCAGGATGAATAAACTCTGTGTACCTAGTTCGAGTCATATATAAACTGTGGTTCGAGTCCCGCCTGGTTGAGGGCCAGACCCTGAGTATCCCAGCGGACGGGACTATTTATTTTATACTATATAACCAATAAGGCTAACTCTTTTTATCAATATAGTGGTTCAAAGTACTCTTTTCATTTTAAAGGTGATGAAACTGATGAAGTATGTCAAAAATTGTAACACTAATTTTTCTATAACGTGTGATTTTTTTTAAGAGGTTAGATTTTCCAATAGGGATTAAACTATCATACGGCAGTCATATCGGGCAACCTGAATGTCGTTTGTGCTCAGTTTGGTTTGCTATTTCAGCAGTGGCGGCTCGTGAGTTAAGAAAGAGGGTGGGCACAAGAAAAAATTTACCTATTTTTCATGCTGGAAAAGACGTCTATGACTTTGTTGTCAAAATCCGGGATAGACTGGACGAACTTCTTTTCTATTGGTAGGACCGCCAATGCGTTCAGTCGATCTTTTTGCACACAATTAACTTCCATCATTGAAAAAACGTCACTTTCGTCTTTGAATTCAAACGCGCGATTGCGCGAAAACAGCGCTCCAAAGTGCAAATTCAAACGTTGACTGCAAACGGGAACAATGTGCTTGGTGCCCCATTCGCCTGGTATATCGCGTATAGCTAAGATAACCGATAGGCAACCGAATCATCCTCTAAATAGGTACAAATCAGAGCGTTCCCCGGAACATAGTTTTGAGCGTGTTAGCCGCGCCGTTGGTGCGGAAGGAAAATTTGATACCATCGTTAAAATAATGAAATTAAAATAATGCACTGAATTACATGCGAATTTCTTTCTGTGTTTATCTTGGTGGTTGGGTGGGCACGTGCCCTTGTGCCCTTTAGTACAAGCCGCCATTGGCAGTTTCCTCCTCTTCAGTCGGACCACGACGCCACGCGGCGTATGCCTATATACAGCACGCACCGCGCCGCGCTCGTGCAGTCATTTCGGCCAGACACGTTTAGCGAATGGTTATGTCACTCGTTCCCGCGCCGCAACCAAATGCGACTACGCAAATTATAGAAAAATTTATCTAAGTGGTGAAACATATTACATGTTGAATTGTTTGTGTGGACCTAATAACATTTAGGTATATAAATATGAATCTTTTAATTTCTGTAAGACATAAAAAAAATTTGCGTGAGGCTCTCGCGCGATAGAAGTTATACTTCGATCTGTTTGAAATGAAAATGAAATAGCATTCATTTATCTTGTACTAGTTGCTGTCTGTACTGTTATCGCTCAAGGGAAATTATATTATTTGAGAGAGAAGAGAATATAAAATATACTTTATTAAAAAGTATTTGTCTCTTACAACAATGTATTCTTTACGCGGCAAAAAAACAGCAGCACGTGGTGGGAGGAAACATAGAGCATAACAAAAATGTATGTAAAAAAGAGACGGAAAATTAGTAAATGCGGCAATATAAATAGAAATGAATATTTTTGAATGTGGTCTCTCTTCATTACAATTTTTGACATAAAATATTACCTCTTATTTTGACATAAAATATTACCTCTCTTTTACATGTATTTTGAATTAACTCTACCGCGGCATTAGAAGTATAACTTCAAAAATTTTATTTTTGACCCAAATTTGCCGCCCCTAAAATCTGCCGCCCCTAAAATCTGCCGCCCTAGGCTCCAGCCTACTTAGCCTGCTGGTAAATCCGCCACTGGTACTGAGGTGGTCGTGGCTATAGGCCAACGCATTAGACTCCTGAAGGTCTGAGGTTCAATTCCTAGTACCGGAATATCGGAGTTTTAATGACTGTTCAGCCTCTCCAGGCAATGGCAAACCAGCGAATGTTTACAATTCCCGTGGTTCGGAGCCTATGTTATGTAGTAGGTTCTCTATGTCTGCGGTACTTAAACGCGTAACAGAGACGTAGGAGAGAAGATCGCTATGTCTTGTAAGAGGCAAAGGACTCGGAGAAGAAGAAACCCAACACTTAACATCGAACTCAATTCAAAAATATAAGATTCTGCTATAAATACATTTGAAGTACCAGTGCTCATGTATTAATTCGTATAATTCATTAGTCTGAAACAGATCTACAAGATATAGAATGAAAAATTTGCACAATATTAGCATGCAACAGAGCACACACTACCCTAAAGCAGTATTGAAACGCCGAACCGTTCTACGTGAGGAGGAAAGAAAGGACTTCAGTATGCTTCATATCACCGTAATTGAAGGATTAAGAAAGTAGTTTCATGAGAAATAAGAACAATTACAGCTTCCATAAGCGATCAGAAACAGAATGATTTATTACTTCCATTCAGGATCAAGTTCATATCAGAAACTATCGACGTCATACACTATGCTGATTGATGATCTACGTCGATGATATAATGCAAGGCACGAAACAATACAACATATAATAGCCAGTTGTACACAGATAAATCAAACGAAATACAAACATAGATACAAGCAAATAACAAAAAATTACATACAAAAGTGGAAAGCAGCACAATCTGATAACAACAACATTTGTACCATATTATAAATAGAATACGGAAGCAATAATCGAAAATAACAATTGCGAGGTCGGACAAAAATGCAACGGGATTGGCACTACTGCGGACGCTATAAGAAACTGACTGATTCCAAATCATATCCAAATTGTAGCTGGATCTTTCGTCTACATATAGCTAAAACGGCATCCTGTCAGAACTTGCGTGGTAGGCTGTGCATGCGAATGAACAAGTTAGTGCAGCTGTTACATGTGACACAAGTCAAACATGAAGCAGAGAGCGAACATTAAGTTTTGCTTCAAATTGAGGAAAACGGCTACGGAGACATTCGAGATGTTGAAAACTGTATACGGCGATGAGGCCATGTCCCGTACTCGCGTTTTCGAGTGGTTTGCCAGATTTCGTGAAGGTCGGCAGGACCTTTACAATGATCAGAAGCCGGGTCGTCCGATCACAACGAGATGCCCCGTAACGATCGAAAAAGTCCGACAACTTGTGGCGGCTGATCGACGACTGGCACTGAGAATGATGGAGCAGGAGCTGAGTATTAGCCGTGAAATCATTAGAACCATTTTGGAGAAGGATTTGAAGAAAAGGAAGGTCTGTGCCAAATTTGTCCCGCACCATTTGACCGCTGAGCAAAAAGCGCATCGAGTGGACACCTTCCGCGACTTCATTGCAGCAGCCAAGAATGACCCAAATTTTCTGGATTCAATTGTTACTGGTAACGAATCGTGGTTCTTCCAGTACGATCCAGAAAGCAAGAGACAAAGCATGGAATGGCGATCGAAGACGTCTCCCAGGCCAAAGAAATTCCGTCTCCAAAAATCGAAAGTCAAGACCATGCTGATCACTTTCTTCGATAGTCAAGGCATCATTCACAAATAATTTGTGCCACCGTCTCTAGCCTGTACTACAAGGGTGTCATGACACGTTTACTAAAACACATTCGACGTGTGCGACCGTATTTGGCAGCCTCCGACAAGTGGCACCTTCTACACGACAATGCCCCTGTGAATTCTGCCTTGATTGTGAAGACGTTTTTGGCGATAAGAAATGTCCCAGTCTTAGAACATCCTCGCTATTCGCGGATCTGTCTCCAGCGGACTTCATGCTGTTTCCTCAGCTGAAATTGACCCTAAAGGGAAGGCGTTTTGACGACGTGGAAGACATTCAACGGAATGTTACCGCCGAACTAAACGCACTTCCTCGCGACCAGTTTATGTAGGCTTTCTGCGACTTGTATCGTCGATGTCAACGGTGCGTAGAAGTCGAGGGAGATTACTTCGAAGCACGTTAGAGGTATTTTCACCTATGCTACCTCACATGCTTTGTATTTGATCAATCCCGTTATATATTTGTCCGACCTCGTATAAAATGCATTGGCACCGCACAGTAATTACAGATAGTTTATCACAATAGATAGGGCATTGTATTCGTAAATAAACACAAGAAGACAGCATATGCAATAGATACAGCCTTTAGTTATATCCATCATTTAAATATACGCAAATAAAATTCGCTGAAAAGATGACAATACACTAGCAATTGAGCAAAAAAAAACAGAAAAATTTCTAACATATAATACTCTCTGCTAACCCTAAAACCTCCTGAAAGTTTTACTAGCTTGAGACTATCTCCATTTGTATATACTGCATTGCAGAAAGTAACGATATTAAATAAATATGGAGTAGTTCGGAAATTAGTCGGAAACAATATCGGATGATTCACAAAAGAGTACAGGCCTACCATTCGAAAAATAGGCAATCCAAAGTACAAATTACGAGGTACTGCCATATCTAAATTTTTATTAACGGTATTATGAATCAGAAACGCATGTTTGATAAGGATTTTGGTATTTTAATCTATTCATCTTTTAAATAAAGTAATTGCGAACGCAAATAACAAAGTCTTATTTATAACTATCTAGGTTTAAGTATTTCAAATAAAATAAAATTCTCCACATTTTCACAGTAAGTGTTTGGTCAGACGTAATTGAATTCTACAAAAATAAATCCAACGGAGTAAGATTAGGGCTACAGGGAAAAGTAGAACCAATACCAATCCACTTATTCTTAAATACTGCCTTTATATCTCCGCCAGTGAGCGTGGACGCCATCTTGCTGGTATTACATAATATGCCGTGTTGTATTTAGATCTCCGCCTGCAGCACCGATGAGTGGATTGAGTAGCTCAAAGGTGTTGTTGCCGGTCCCAAGCCCGGATAAAGGAGGAGGGACATCTACAAACCAGGCTAGCAACCTACTTGTAGATGTAACATAATACTGCTCACAGAACCGGTAAATTGCCTCGGAATTGGACGGATACATCGATGACGACACATGCAAGGACAAGGAGATCGAGATGGAAGAAAAAAAATGTAGTACGAGTTGCAACCTGGAACACAAGATCATTCAATAATAAAGACCAGGAAATTGTGAAAGAAATACAAGATAACAAGATAGATATATGTGCCTTTCACGAAACTAAGAAGAAGGGAAAAGGACAGAAACAATACGACAAATATTTACTGATCTACAGTGGAGTAGACAAAGAAATTAGAGCGAAAGAAGGAGTCGCTATAATGATACATGAAAAATACAAGCAACATATAGAAGAATGCCGTTACATATCGAAGAGGACATTAGCCATTAAAATAAACATTCAACGCAGTAAACTGAACGTAATAACTGCATATGGACCTGAAGGTTATAAACCAAAAAATGAGAGAGAAAACTTCTATGAGGAACTCCAACAGACCCTAGATACGATACCTAAAGAAGAGTTGATAGTAATGCTAGGAGATTTTAACGCACGTGTGGGCAATGAAGTGGCGCCAGGCGTTAAACAACGTTTTAATGAGGAAGTTCTCAACGATAACGGAGAATTATTGATCGCTTTTTGTGCACACAACGAATTAAGAATTAATAACACCTTCTACAATCACAAAGAGCAGTACAAATATAAGGTTCCAAAACACCAGCGGACAAAAATCAACAATCGACTACATTGTAACAAACCGAAAACTACACTCACGTCAAATATAAGACGTTAAAACACTAAACTGTCCAAATGTAGGCAGTGTTCATAGTCTTCTACTAGGAAAATTAAAAATACAGTTAAATCCAAAGCATAAACAACAGCCAACGGAAAAAGAAAAGAAGTTGAATATTGAATCCTTACGGAATCAATCTATTAAAGAACTGTATCAAAAGAGATTATAGGTAAAACTGAAAGAGAATTCTGCAGATGCTAGAAATAAAGACATCGAATTGAGATGGCAAAAAATTAAGAACAGTTTGAGAGAGGCAGCGCAAGCAGCGCTGGGTACGAGAATTGTAAACAAAAGTAATAAAAACACAAATAAAACACCATGGTTCTGCAAAGAGGTTAAAGAAAAGTGCCAGTTGAAGAAGTAGGCATATCTCAAATACAGATCCGTCCCAACAGCAGAGGCCTACGAAGAATACAAAATAATTCGAAATGAACTCGCCGCATGTGTGAAACGAATTAAACATGAATATTCAAACCGATTAGAAGGAGACTTTTATGGCCTGAAAAAACAAATATGGCGAATGATAAGAACACAAAGCAAAGAGGTTAATGAATTAATAGAAAGTATCCAAATAAAAGAAGAAAGATGGATTAATTACCTAACAGACCTGTTTAAAGAAAACATTGATGAAATAGAACTGAACACACCAGAGATAGTTGTTAACGATGATGTACCTATAGAGGAAGTTGATGTAGAGAACGCATTAAGAACGTTGAAAAACTCTTACAGAACATCTCAAAAAATTAATGCAAAAAATCATAACCCATCATAGAATACCCGAATGTTGAGAACAAGCACTACCATACTATTGTTTATGAAAGGGGACAAGAAAGAACCAAACAACTACCGAGGAATTAATCTCCTTGATGCAACGTTAAAATTAACCACAAAAATTATATGTAACAAGATCAATTCAATAATATCCCTATCCGACGAACAACAATGTTTTCGAACAGGAAGGTCTTGTACAGACGCTGTGTTCGTGTTAAGACACATTGTAGAGAAATCGCTGGAATACAACAAACCAGAGTTCCTATGCTTTATTGATCTGCAAAATGCATTCGACCGAGTAGGACTTAAAGATATTATATTCCTGCTGTACAATAGACGAATTTCTATGAGTCTCATTAAAACCATAGAAAAAATATACACAAGAAATAAAATCCAAGCTAAAATCCAAGGCAAACTCTCAGAACCAATCCCTGTGGGACAAGGCATTAGGCAAGGTCTCTAAGCCCTTTACCTTTTAACATCGTTATGGATGAAATTATTAGAAAAGTACGCAATGGAGAAGGATATAAAATGGGAAACCAGCAAATAAAAATACTATGTTATGCCGATGATGCCGTAGTAGTCGCAGAATCCGAAGATGCTCTTCAGAGACAATTGCATCAGTTTAACATAACAGCGAAAAAATACAACATGATTATTTCGTCACAAAAAACAAAGTGTATGACAACATCGCGCGAACCACTTAGATGCAAACTTGCTATTGACGATGAAATTATACCGCAAGAAATGAAGTTACCATATCTGGGAATTGAAATATCTAGCAGCGGAGATGTAGCAGCTGAAGTGAGACGGTAAACAATTAAATCAAGCCGAATAGCAAGATGTTTAAACGACACAATCTGGACGAACAAACACATCGGTATAGAATTAGTCAAGTCCAGAATGTATAAGGCAACAACAAGACCAATAATGACGTACACCGCAGAAACGAAACAACTTATGGAATCAGCTGAAATGAAAGTTGCACTTAAAATCGCCGGCAAAACTCTGTTAGATAGAGAAAGAAGAGAGAACATTAGGCAGACCTGCAATATAGAAAACATCAACGAGTGGGTGCTAAATAGGAAAAGGGAATGGAACGAGCACATTAATAGGATGACCAACGAACGAGTAGTGAAGATAGCCAGACACAAATCACCAAGAGGGCACAGAAATCAAGGTCGGCCACGAAAGAGGTGGAGCGATAACCTGAACGTGACATAAACAGGCAAGAAACCGAAGAACGAACAGGCGAAAGCCTAATTAGAAGACGGAAGAAGAAGAAGAAGGAAAAGAGCTTCATAATATATCCAAATTAAGTTTATCACCCCAGAAGTGTAAAGATGTTATTATTTTATTTAATGGCAATGTATGATTCTGTGTTCTAACAAGCGTTCAGCACAGTTAGATTTTACTGGGTGTTTGTATTAATTTCTTCTTTGTACATATCTAGTAAAGCAATATCTCGATATAATTATACAGAAATATATTATGAACTATAAGCAAGTTCCAAAGTTTTAAAACATCCAATAGAATGACTTTTAAACCACGCAGGACTTTGATTACATTTTGTGACATGACCCACCAAATTACTTTTTTACGTATTAATGAAACTATTAATACTTAA
>JABXWE010039629.1:0-13949 GCA_014611495.1 Limonius californicus
TGCATTTAGTCTTTTCCGTTGAAATTTTCATGATATATTTCCTTGTTGTGACATTGAAGATATGGAGCTGTCT
The DNA here is from genome assembly GCA_014611495.1 of Limonius californicus. NCBI lineage: Eukaryota > Metazoa > Arthropoda > Insecta > Coleoptera > Elateridae > Limonius > Limonius californicus. The sequence continues at coordinate 74 of JABXWE010039629.1, forward strand.
CTGTAGGTCGTCTTCTTTGTCGGCTATCAGTACCGCGTCATCAGCGTAGCATACTGTAGTGATTTTATGAGCTCCCATTCTGTATCCTTCTCGTTTTTTTACTTCGTGAATTATTTGATCCATTATCATGTTAAACAGTAGCGGGCTAAGTGAGTCCCCTTCCTCCCTTCAGGTCTATGTATTCAGTTTCTCCTCTTGGCATTCCGACTTTTGCTTTATTATTCACGCTTATTTCTTAAATCAATTGTATTATATTCTGTTCTATTTGCTGTGTTTCTAATATGTTCATAATATCGTTCCTTCTCACCCTATCAAAGGGGCTTTTTAGGTTCAGGAAGCACATATATGCAGGTTTGTTATATCCGATGGACTTTTCTACTATTTGTCATGTGTGATAACTATGATACGACCATTTCCATCACTTTTTATTGATAATTTTCATAATAAATGAATAGAAGTTTTTATTTTTTTGCGACAAACGCTCCTTGCAAGTCTATGACCTAATGGCTTTCTGAACTGAATTATTATTAAGAAACAAGTTGCATGAATACTTCCATTATTTGAATTAATCTCACAAAGCGGATGTTAAACATCAAAACAATAAAAAAGTTTGCATATACATTCATTAACAAGATGCAGAATTACTGCACCTTTAGAAAATTTAGCTAATAACGAAGCGTTTTCAGGTCATGTTCAAAGCAAAAGAATGTAATGTTCGTTTTCTTATATCATTTTTCTAAGGAATGAGACAAGTTTAGGTGTATGAAGCTCATATTAAATATGGTTTACTGTTTTACTTACCGCAAATTATGTAAACTGTTGATTTGCCACAACCTTAGAAGTGGCACCTGACAAAAAAGTGTTGCAGAATGATTAATCATAAACTACTTACTTAAATATTTAATTTTCAATGTTTTCCAAATTAAATATAATGACGTAACTTAGGTGGGAAATTGTTCTATACGACCTCATCTAGAATCAAAGTCAGTGAGGTTCAAATTTCACATATTAGTTTTATCACGAGACAAAGCGTAGACTTACTTGTTGTTTTTTATACAAATTTTATAAAGGAGTAATTTCTAGTCTCCAGTCATATAAAAGAGACTTACAGAACTAATGTCGATATTTTATAGCATTCTAGATGCAACAATTTTCCTTAAAATGATAAGACCAAGTCATTAAATCTCAACAGCCTTTTCGTCTGACCGAAGCCTCCTTTGCTACGTGCTTCTCCTCAGCGCTAAAGTGGAAGTACATGACCCTACAGTTTAATATCAAATTCGAACGAAATTCCAGAGGAGGTTTTTTGCATTCAGATCCCTCTATTGATAACTGAGTTGGAGGATTGTAAATAGTGGGTTCCAGTACAAAATTTTTATACGTTGCGTTGTAACGCTGGGGAATCGAACCCATCCCATAATCAAAGCTTTGTTCAGAAAGCGAGCATCGCTCTCGTATCTGAACTACCCGCTTAATAGTAATGTAATATTGTTTACAATATTATACTTTCGTATTAATTATCTTCAATTGCAACGAAGGAAATCAAGAAACAATTACCAAAAGGTTCTATTTTTGTATCGCAAAGTCTAGTAGTATCTTGTAGAGAAATACTCCATACAATACAGTAGAACCTTGTTAACTTGAACCTCTATAACCCAAAATTTTGTATTACTCGAACTAAACTTTTTTCCGACGAAAAGCCTATGCTAATGTTCATATTTTTATACCGATAACTCATATTACAATAAGTCGAATTTTTTGATAAATCAAACCGTTTTATCATGGTGTATATATACATATGATATACAGCCTGAGTCAAAAGATACGGGTTTTAATATATTTTTGCTCTTTGCGAATATAGGTAAAAAAGTTACTAATAAAAGTTGTGTGAACCGACACGTGCTATAAAGCGAAATATGAAAATCTTATACAGGGTGTCAAATAAAAAAATTATTTATAAGATAATACTTTTCTTAAATTGAATGCTCCATATTTTTTTATCTTAATGGAAAGACAATTTTATTCTCAACAAAAATCTAAATAACTTTTTTTTGTAAATGCAACAGTTTTCGAGAAAGAAAATGATAGATATTGTCATACAGCTCGTGCGCTCACGGTCCACGCGCAAATAGGTGAATCGTAGCGCGCGATAGAAAACAAATGAAGTTGACACGTGCGTTATTCAGTTTTATTACACAAATGTCAGATTTTTACTTTATTCGTCCGTACATTGTGTTTGTGTTTTGTGAAACATGAGTAGTAGTAGTTAGGTAATTAAAATGCCATACTATTATCCTAGAAATGAATTAGTGGACATGCTCCTCGCTGCCGGTAGAGCTGAAGAAAATATGTATGAAACATCTCGCCTTTACGGGGAGAGATTTCCCGATAGAAGGCACCCTAAAGCAAACGTTTTCTGTAGACTTAAAGAGTTAAAGAGCTAGGGAAACAGGTATTGTAGACCACAAAAAACCCGAATTTCGAAACCCTAGAGCATGCCATCAGGAAAATGAAAATTTAGTGATGCAATACCTTGTCGAAAATCCACATATTAGCACTAGAAGTATTGCAGAACAGTTAAACATGTCGCAAAGTTCCGTAAGTCAAATTATTCGGAAAAATAATTTTCACCCATACAAGATGATAGTGCATCAAGAATTATCTCAAAATGATTATGAATTAAGAATCCAGTTTGCAGAATGGGGCTTGCGGATCCTTCAAGAAAACCAATTTTTCTTCCAAAATGTTTTGTTTACGGATCAGGCTACATTCAGAAATGATGGAACTGTAATAAGGCATAATATGCATTATTATAGCGACGTCAATCCGCATTGGATACGGGATTCGGGAAACCAGCACCGATGGTCTCTAAATGTATGGTGTGGAATCATATGGAACAGAATTGTTCGACCTATTTTCATTGATAATCGATTGAACGGAGAGAACTATTTAGCCCTCTTACAACATGATATTCAAGATCTTATTAATAATCTACCGGCTGATCTACGAAATAATTTATGGTGGCAACAAGACGGTGCTCCCGCACACTTCTCTTTACCAGTGCGAGGTTATTTAAACAAGCAGCATCCAAATTGTTGGATTGGGCGTAGAGGACCTGTAGCGTGGCCGCCCAGATCACCTGACATGACAACCATGGACTCTTTTCTATGCGGATATATCAAACGCAAAGTATACCAAACAGAACCAACAACCGTTGAAAACATGCAACAGCGCATACAAACACTCATTGCAGAGATGAACGAAGGTTTTGTCATATGGGCGGTGTTGTCATTAAATAAACGATTGAATATGTGTATTGAAAAGGAAGGGCGCCATTTTGAGCAATTCTTAACGTAGTTCATTCTTTTGTTTAGTTAAATATTATTTAAATAGGCTTTTGTTATTAACATTTTGAAACCGTTTTAGTTAATATTTATTTATTTTAAGGTTTTATTCAAATAAATTGTTAATTGTCTCGTTAATAATTTGACATCTTCATTTGTTTTAAACATGTATGTAATTGGTGTAATAAAACTGAATAATACACATGTTAACTTCATTTGTTTTTCATCGCGCGTTACGATTCACTTATTTGCGTGTGGACCGTGAGCGCACGAGCTGTATGACAATATCTATCATTTTTTTTCTCGATAACTGTGGCATTTACAAAAAAAAAAGTTATTTAGATTTTTTGTTGAGAATTAAATTGCCTTTCCACTAAGATAAAAAAATATGGAGCATTCCATTTAAGAAAAGTATTATCTTATAAATATTTTTTTTATGGGACACCCTGTATAAGATTTTCATATTTCGGTTTATAGTACGTGTTGGTTCACACAACTTTTATTAGTAACTTTTTTACTTATATTCGCAAATAGCAAAAATATATTAAAACCCGTATCTTTTGACTCAGGCTGTATACATATAATATATTATATTATATATATAATAAATACAATGCGTCCTAAAATGTCCTCCCCCCCCCCCCCACTACTAACTTTTGAACGACTTGATATTTCTTCACAAAATTACGACGTAAAATAACAGAGGCTTGTGCAAATATCGGAGTTGAAACTTTCCAGAAAGTACGATAAAAGATATTAAATAGGTTTTTTCTATTGCCAAGGAGCACACTTTGAACATTTATTAAAATAGTACCTACTACTATTCAGTTTTTGTTCTATAAAATAAGTTTTGTTGTGTTTCATAATCTTCTTCTTCTTCTTCATTCTTCAGTGGTGAACATTTCGAAAGTATACCTTTTTTGCTTTAATTCTTAGTTTTTTCCATAAACTTGTTATTTTCAACCATCTGTCATTTTTTTCAGGATTAATATTTATTTGCGAAACTCAAGGATCAGACGCAGAATTAAAATACCTTTTTTAAAACCGGCCAGAAATTAGTACTTTCCGGTTTATTTTTAGGTCAGAAAATCTCATTTTGTCGGACCGAGCCAGAAAATTATTGTGATAGTCCGGTAAAAGCTTTTACCGGACTCATTTTTATTTACTTTCCGGCCTATCTTTAATGAAAAAAATAATAAAATAGTTAGTCTAAGATAGCGGTCAATTGGTTTCTATAGTAACCGAGTTTTGTATTATTTAAAACTATAAAATAACTTGACATACTTTGACGTTTAGTTGAAAACGTGACATTTATTATAAAATGGATATTCAAAATGATGCATTTGATTGTGAATTAATGGAAGATGAAATTATACCAGATGAAATTGTTAAGGCGGCCACCCAAACAACGTTTGATTTATTACCGTCGAAGTCCCGAATAATATGAAGTTTATGGTACAACAATGCCCGTTTTAAAAAAAATATTGTATGTAATACGTCCCAAAAGTGCTTTTACTGGACTCGCAGGCTTGCAAGACTCGCCTGCGGCTCGCCCTGCAATTTGCCCACTCGTCCAGTAAAAGACCACTTTCGGGACTTGTTACGTAAACTACTATTCAAATCAAGCGTCACTCGATTCCCATTAAATATGGGCTAAAAAGTAGTGTTTAGCCTCCCATTACAGTACACAACATTTTGTGAAGAAATATCAAGTCGTTGAAAAGTTAGCAGGGGGGAGGACATTTTAAGACCGCACTGTATATTTAACTGCGATACTATGTACGATATAAAGAAAATCACTGAGAAACTAAACGTGTATATCATATTAGGTCGCTTTACTATTGATCGAGTGGACATTAATTATTTAGAAAGAAACTACCCACAAGCTATAATGTTTATCGAGCCTTTTACTATTCGATTCTTCCAAAGCACATGAGAACGAATCATTTTACGACCGGTTTGAGGCGCAAATCTCGTGAACAACTAGGAGCTGTACTCAAGTGTCCTGTCATGAAAATTCTAGAAAATACGTAAACAAAATAAACTTTTAAAAACTCCTTACCACCATGATAGTTATAACACCTAATTACACATTTCTTACTAAGCAACTAAGCTGCCATTTTCAGTATGAAGTTGAACTAACTACTGTAAGTTGTCTGAGGAATACCTCTGACGATAAGTTCTTCGCCATGTCAAATGTTGGATTTCTATTATTGGCTGGAATGCTGGATGCTAAATTACGTGTTAAAACGCGAAATACAGGCCTGTGAGATGAGGTTTCTAAAAAGAATAGATATTACGAGGCTGAAAAGAATCTCTAATTACACCACTAGATATACCCTGCAAGTGTCAGTACAAAAAATATAGAAGAAGACAACTCAGTTAGTTCTGACATGTTGTGAGCTCCATACTAAAAGTTATCTGGGAAATGGAGTGCGATAGGAAAAAGACGAGAGGAAGACTGGAAACAACATGGAACGATAAAATCAAGAAGATACTCAAGAATAAAAGAAGCGATTGGATACAGGCAAAAACCACAGCACACGACCGGAAGGAATGAAGAGATTTCTGCAACCTATGAGCCTCAATCTCGACACCTATTGGCACAAAAAAGAACGGATAAATAGGTAAGTATGTAAGTGAAAAGAAGATATTACAGTTTGATAACATGGAAAACATAAAGGTATACGAAGATGGTTCATCAATTACTGTCTCTAACATAGAACGCATTGACCAACAACTGATTAACTTTTTTTATATGAATCTCAGTTATTGACATTAATATATGCCAAGTTGTGGATGCCTATCTTCCTGTGTATAAAAGTTATACATTTAATATTACGATGTTGCTGGTGATTTTGTTGAAATGGAAAAATTCTAAAGAAGGGCTGTAATAAAATACCCTTTCAAGAAGGGTTTACCACGACAGGAGATTTGTAATGACATGTCCGAAGTGTTGGGAGGTTCTACCCCGTCATATTAAGTAACTAAGAATTGATGCCCGGATTTGAAATTCGGAAGGAGGTCCTGCCAATATGCACCAGGTGCTCGACCACTAAAAGTCGTTGTCACTCAAGAAAATATCAATTTGGTTCATGATATGGTACTAAGTGATTCGAGAATTACGGTCAAATTGCTGAGACATGTGGCTGTTGCGTTGGAAGCGTTGAGAATATCTTCCACGAGGAATTGTGTCTGAAGAAAGTCTGCGCACGATGGATTCCTAATAGGTACGTTGTGACCTGAGCAGAGCAAACCAGATTTGTCACTGCTGCGCAATTTGAGATTAATTTGGATGGATTTTTGGAAAGATTTGTAACTGTAGAAGAAACCTGGATTCATCACTTTGCTCCAGAATCAAAACGGCAGAGTATGAAACGGCGGCAAGTTCCGTGAGAAAAATCGGTCGGAAGGATACTGACAACAGTGTTTTGGATTTCTAAGATCTTCCTGTTGCTTATTTACCACACGGTCGCACAATAACCGAAAACTATTACGCAAACCTCATACCAAAAGTTCGTGAGGCTATAAAGCAAAAAAGGCGTGGAATATTGAAACGCGGCGTTCTGTTCCATCAAAACAACGCTCCCGCTCACAAAAACTTTGTTTCTGTGTTTTGCTATTCACAATGTTGGATTTTAATTTTAGAACATCCCCCATATTCGCCAGATCTAGCCCCCAATGACTTTCACCTGTTTCCCAAATTAGATGAACATCTTCGGGGAACTCGAGATCTTTTCTAAAGGCATTCAAGCTATGTAGGGGATTATATTCCGGAATAAAGTTGTTTCAAACGTCTAAGTCATTTGCTCCTATATCGGGGACAATAAATGGTTAACCAACCTTGTATGAAGTGTTACTGGAGTACTGGGAAAACACTACCGCGATATTTTACATCCAAAACTGAACCAAAATGTATCATAAATATAAGTTGTACCAACGTTTTAGTCGTAAAATAAAGCTAAGTTAGGAACGTATTAAAAACTTATCAAAAATAAGTATAATGTTTTTGAAAATTATCCAAACTCATATACAACAATTTACCATTTTTGTTTCATATTCTTCAATCTAACTTAATTTAGAAACTACTTAAACTCCCTAGACATTTCTGAAACATTCTGATACTTCTCTGAAAGCATTCTGCCTATATTATCATCAACTTCGTTGCGGTATTTAGTAAAAACATCAGAAGAATAGAAAGTGGAAGTGTTATCTTTATTAATTGAAATGATAGTTAAAAATGTATTTAAAGTTGTTCATTTATAAAAAATATTAACTTTATAAACGCAAATACTGATCAGAATGTGTATGATTATCGTGTTTTCATGAGACATATTAAAAGAATTGGAATGCTGTCAAAATATGCCGAGATTACTATAGGGACGTCCTAGCAGAAAGTGTTTGGTCTTTTTTTTCCTGGAATTTACTCACTATAAATATTTAAAATTGAAATAAAAATCAATTTTTCTGAAAAATGAAAAAATGATATCATCGTCGTCAATAAGCGTTCAAATATGATTTGACAGGATATCTTTAGAGCGAAGTGGTTTGTCCTGCTTTGGGTTGGACCGTGACAGAGTGCTGCTAAATAATGTATGAAAACACAGTTAAAGCGGGCATAGTCGGAATGAACTAGTGTATCAGTCCGCAGAATGCATGCATTTGTTGGGGAGATCCGTTTGACCGCGCGGATATCTCAAAAAGCCCGTGGGACATCCCGAGCAAGGCCCATGTGTTATATATTTGTTTTCCATTTTAGATTTTCACTCAGGATTTATGAGATTAGCATAGCTTTTTTGTGATTCATAACAAAACAGGCACTGAATTACAATACATTTTTTGAACGACCGACGTGTTATTCCAACGAATCGCTAACACATTAAAATATCAACTTTCTTCTATCTTTCCGAAATTTCGCCAGATATTACGATGCACTTGTAGATAGCTGATATTAATTAGCACGCAATACTGTATAATTTATTGTTGCAATATATCCACCAACGGCGTAGTAACGGGGTTGGTAGTATACTAAATATTTTTAGCATATTTGAATTTTCTTTTCTATTTCGAGAATAAAAACGTTCTTGAAAAACTATAAGAAACGTCTCACCACATTTAACCTTGGGAGTGCATGGTTGGGTGTTATGTTCATTTCCAAATGTGGCGGTTTATATGAATTAATTCCGTAATTTGTTTGTCGCTTCGTAGGAATTAATAACGTTATTTTAATTATTTTGGGTTACCGTTTCGCTATGTTGCATTTTTCTAAGTTTGAGTGTTGTTAACAGTTTTGGTTACTTTGCGTATTTCTAAGTTTGAGTTATGTTGACAGTTTCTTTTGGGTCGAAACTGCCGACTTTTGTTTTTCTCGTGCGTGACCTTAAGCACTTCTGAGAACTCAAGTGTTAATTTTCGTTCTAGAACTTTTCATAACGTTTCAAAATATGGTGCAATTTTTGTGGGGGAGGTGCAGATTTCCGTGACGTTTTTACGTCAGTCAATTTTCGATCTCTGATTACTCCGGTTCTCCGAAAGCTCCATCAATCGGGGACCGTAATTACGTTAAGTGCTGCAGGGACGGCTTTTGGGGGTTTTTTTTTTGGAGGGGTATCCGTTTGGTGTTTCGTCTCGCTGTTTTACCAAGGGGTATAAACAGACCATCGGCTACTGCCGGATTTAAAAGGAAGCACTGGATTCAACCCCGGTAAAGGCAATTCTTGGTGAATTGACCGATCGCCGTTGGGCGGATTAATTCCGAAGCACAGCTCCCGTCCCCTTGCGGCTAATTATTTTATACCATCGTTCGAAGAGTCCTGTCTTTCGTTCAACGTTAGCAGCCTGTTGAAATCAACGTATTTTCCTGCATCTGGAAATCGCGGTTACATTGTGCCTACCTCGTTTTAAGCCATCCACCGGAATTCAAGGTAAAAACCCAGTTTTGTGTTGTGATAAAGAAACTGCAGACTTCAAGTTTAACTTCATGCAATAAAGAAAAGCGACCTTCAGTCGCCATATGTGGTGTTAGTTGTTTATTATAAAACTACCAGATTATATTCTGTGTTATTCTGTGAACTTCAGCGTCGCTGGTGTTACGTAGCTGTAGCTGTATGAAAAACGTAAATCCCGTTGCACCAGTGGCGGCGAGTTTTTTTTTTCTGAACGTTCAAGAATTAAAATTATGTAATCCAAACTTATAGCGTTATCACTTGTCATTTTCTTGTATTGTCACTTTTAACCGTTTAATTATATGTGTGTTTAAAGTTTACTGCCTCTCGTTGTGTCTTTTGTACTTGTTTGTGTAAGAATTTTGCAAGCTTTAAATATATAGGAGGAGGCACAATAACGGTAAGTTCCATTACCCTAAGCTGTTGGCTTCTCGGCCTTCCACGAGGACCTACAAACAGCTGGATTTGGAAGGTGGCGCCCACTTATTTTGACTCGCCCTGTACACAACTAAAGATTTTCTCCCATAAGCGATTTTCACGAACTCCCCCTACTCCTCTGAGCTAAGCTGTAGGCCGTTTTCCATCCATCTGGTTACGGGTCGTCGGAAAAGCTCGATTGGCCCGTAACATGGGGTCATTCCGACCCCAAGCTTAGTTTCAATAGAATCAAATCTAAAAAATATTTTACAGAATACGTTTTATGTACCTATCTACTGACACATGGGTAACAATTTTACTAATAATTTAACTCTTAAATTACTCTCCATAAAGGAAATGCTATACTTTGGGGTCATTGTGACCTCACAATGCATTTTGTGTTCCACACTTTCTTCCACATATTAGAACTAATTAGTATGTTTGCATGATGTATCGAGCAGGATATATCCAGACAAAATAGAAACCCCAAGAGATCTTATTTTATAACTTGACCAAAACGGGCACTAAAACCTTGGACAATCTATTCCGTGCAAAGACCGTCTCGAAAGTGGCCGATGATAACCTTTTACCTTATGAAGAACATAACTACTGTACATGGCCCTTTTCAGTAGTGCCAATACGAACTACTTCAAAGACAAAAAGCACGGCTAAAGATTATTTATTAGAGATATCGGTGGGAATTTGACTATAGCTCACATTGCAGGACGCGTGGAGAAGCCCCAAATATCATCAGTGGTGAAACTCAGCAAAAAGTGTTGTGGAACTGACTCTTCAAATTTGAAGAGATTTCGGCTTGACCTACCAAAAAAAAAAATAAGACGACGATATAATATCTGTTCACGAAAGTAAAACGTCTGCTGACCAACTTGCCCAAATGTACGTGCAAAAAGCATACCTGCAAATATCAGTTAGTTAGAATGTGTTCTTCAGTAGGAACTGATGAATTTAGACTATCTAAAGCAGGGGTTCTTAATCTTTCTCGTTCCATGCGCGTTAGGTGCAAGTCACGAATCCTTTTTCAGAATAATATTTTCAAATGCATAAAATACAATAAATTACAAACAAAAGCAGTTGTATTGAAATTCAGTTACGAAATAAATGAAACGTATGACATAGTAATATGTGCTTCTTTCCTTAACACATTAAATAACAACACAATACATTTAAAATATAAGAAAGTTATAATTTAATTTAATTTTCTTAAATGCATGTTAGTGTAAAGACTGTTGTTTGTTTATCTTGAAATAATAAATTATGGTGTAGCATTTGACAAGTCAACAGGTATGTCACGTTGCACATCTAATCAATTTCGAGTGTGTTGAAAATCCCGAGTTTCAATTATATATTGTTGCAAATGGAATTAAGCTCTCATAGCTTGCTTTACAACAAGATGATAGGCTACTCTGAGGATTCTCCAATGCTTTTTAAGTTATACTCCAATTGTAGCAAGTTTATTGTCCTAAGATCAATGAGTTCATCTTTGGATAGGTCAACATCTTCGATACAGTTTATATAAGAAAGAATAGGATTGCGGATCCATGGTTCAATGTTCATGCCATCAAGATATAAATACATTCTTAAAGGATTCTGTAATGTTTCCAAGTGTGCGCAGATATTTCTTATCCAAAAAATTGATAGAGAATTTTGTATTTTAACTCCATCTTAGTAACGCATTTCCTCCAACATTAGAGAGTTTGCAAGAATGTCTGTCTCTACTCTATTCTACCATATTGGTAACTTAGTCAAAAAAGCTTCTAATGTTTCAGTTGCATCCATAATTGTGACTTTGCGACCTCAAACTTTTAACTCATTTATATGGTGAAACATATCTTCCAGGTAAGCCAACCCATTTGTGGCGAATATTTAAGAAGTTTGATTTTTCACTAAAGCAGCAAAATCAAATGTACTTACTACCAAGTGTCACAGGAGCTCCATTAGTGCAAAGATTATAGCGCTTTTCTTTCCAGCCAAAACGGCGGTTGTAAAAAAACGTTTTGCCATTTCGAAAATGCCAACCGCCTTCGGAGTTTCCGAGGCTCACAATATAAATATCCCTATCTCTTCACCAGGTCAACAGTGGAAGTGCAAAGTCGAAAGTCATTCTTCAAAAAAAATTAAACTATTTAGTTGTTGTAGCGATTGTTCCTTAGGTTTTTGTTTTTTTTTTCAGGGGCCTCGGTGGAATAGTGCGGATACGCAATGTCACTCAAGGTCACGCGAAATTCGGTCCGATCTGTCGAGGTATCGAATCCCGACTGGGGCGACCGAATTTCGCTTAGTTAAGTTTAGGGTGCATGTTGCATGAAGGTTTAGTGTGTAAGAGACGCCCGCACCTCCCTAAAGTAATGCTAAAGTGGTTCCGGGGCGGGGGGGGGGGCGCTAGTATGAATTGTTTTTAGTTGGCCAAGAAATGTATGGATTTGTTAAATAATAAATAGCAAAACTGTATAACAGTTAACTGTTGAAGAATTTTATTTTAAACATTAAATATTGGCAGACAAATTATGAATATAAGCAATGCAATTTTAAACAACCAATAGAAGAATAATAATTCTAATTGAGACAAAGCACTGGATACAGAAATGCTGTTGAAGGTTTTTAAAATACTATCTAGTAACACAACAATCCAGTCGTTCTCATTTCTGGTGAATGCCCTAATGTTTTTCACACGAATCGTTAATTATTCCGAAACGTATATTGGCATCGTGTAAACTTTGTGTTTTACGTAATCCAACATGTAGAAACTTAAAGCAGCTAAGTCGGGCGACCGTGCCGACCAACGAATGTATACATCGACTAAGCAGGTTATCCACAGGAGGGCGGAAAACCATCGTATCTATACTGCGGATTGATGCAAAAACTTTTACAATATTGAGTTCTTACTAGTGACAGCCTTTTTCATGTTTCTAAAACTTATTATATTGGCACTAAACCTTGTGCTTTACGTAACCCAACACGTAGAAACCTAAAGCAGCTAACTCCGGTGACCGCACCGGCCAATATGCAAATGCGATTGTGTATCTAATTCCACAGCTTATCCATCAATTGTGTACTGTAATTGTTTTAAACATAAAACCCTGCCAACATCCTATCTATACTGCTGATTCATGCAAAAACTTGTACAATATTGAGGGCTTAGTAGTGACAGCCTTTTTCTTATTGTTCCAAAGCATATGAAGGGTACACGGGAAAAACGATCTAAGTCACATTTATATACTTTTGAGTAATTTCAATTTTAAAATTTATTACTCTGCACATAGTAATAGAATGAATTGTAAATAAGTTTCACTTCTATTTTTTTTCCGTAATATATTGGCATAAATCTTTTACATCTTCACAACTAAAAACTTAACATTTCACATGAATAAAAAAATAATTAACATATTCTAGTAAAAAATTTTATGAAAAACTGATCCATGTCCATGTTTACACCACCTAAAGAAATAAAGTGATTTATAGTTTGTTACTGAATGTTACCAAAGTACTTACGTCAAATTCGTCATCACTTCGATTTGCATCATTCTGAGGTAAGTTATCATAGTAGCTCTGGTGCTCTTCTGGAGACAAACGCCTTCAATTCTTGGAGTTGCTGGTATTTCAGCTTAGGAATTGGCAGTAAGGCATGATAAAGAGCGTCAGGTTCAGCATTTCGAGGAAATTGTAAATTACGAGAAGTTATAATGACAAACTCTACAGCTACTGCGTAATATGCTGCTTCTCTGATTGCTACTGTACGAGGATGGTCCTTAGAACACTGCAATATTTTAATTGGCCTGGTTGGAAATGGACACGATTTTCTATAAAAGCGTGACAAAAACTTCGTCCAAGAATGAAACATTTCTTGCGTACATTCATACACATCAAATGGCTGGGGTTTGCACCTTGCTGCTTTAAAAACTGCGACCCAATGAGAGGGAACTTCTGCATTGGACTTTTGGTTAATTAAGCCGAAATCTTTGTCACTCTCCATGTAGGAGTGTCCTCTCATGGGGAATATGACATCGATAGAGTCAAACCTTTGCTTTCCGTGGATTAAATAGTGCAAAAATCTTACAAGAGTGAAATTCTTGTTTTGTCCGGCACATGAATCGCAGAAAATGCGCAAATGCCTTACGTTTTGAGGAAGAACTTCAGTGCAAAAATGGTACA
>JABXWE010039636.1:0-12741 GCA_014611495.1 Limonius californicus
ACTTTGGTAATTTAACCAACATCGTATCTTTAGTAGTAACAAAGTTGGCAATAGTGCCGACTTCAATTTGAACATCCTGTATATATATATATATATATATATATATATATACAGGACAGCACGTTTAATAACTTCTGATTAAAGTACACCGTTAAAATGCGATAATATCACATACAACTAAAACATGATTGAAAGTCTTCGGATACATTACAGCACTTTGCATGTATTACTACCTCCAATTAATACATTTTGAAGCAATGCGGTGTTTTCGTAGGATTAATTAACCGCATGTGACGGTATATTGCTGTACAATTAGATTAATGGCGATAACGTATGGTTCCAATAGAGTTAAAACCCACCGTTTACCACACCTTAAAATAGTTTTTATTATACTAAAAAAGCATGATTCCAGCTCCTTATCTGAAAAATAGTATGGAATACGTAAATTTACGTATTACACTAACTGAAACTAGTAATTAATTATAAATATAGTTTTAAAACTGTTGAAATCATGTTTCTTCGCTAAGAAACAACAAAAATAAAAATTCTGATGAACATTCCACGTATGATGTAATCGTTCTGTTTTAGTATTGGTTGGAAGATGACAGTGCGTGGTTGTAAACAAACTAAAAAGTTTATTTAAAACTACTTTAATCAATTCTTAGAAGACAGAGCATTGTATTTGTGTCCTACATTGACTAAGACTATCCATATATTACAACACTCAATGTAGCATGGTGATTTTATAACGCAAAAGTGTATTTAAGTTAGGTCATACAAACTGTCAAAGGAAATTTACCAGAACACCCAACATACTTGAAGAGCTTTTGAATAAAGCTGAACTCGTCCACATGATGTTGGTTGTCGTAACTTGAGGGAACTTCAACCACTGAACGTCGTGAAATAACAAATGAGCTGATATTTATAGAAATTTTCAACTAAAAATTACAATAGGTGTTTATTAAATTGTTTAACGCATGACAGTTCGCACATCTAGTTTAATTAAATGAAGTGGAAGCAAGAATTAGTTTAATTACTCACTTAAACTTTAACCGCTTCAGAATTTGTGTCAATTTTAAGTAAAATAGTGTTAATATTAGCATCCATAGTATAACACTGCATTGAAGAAAATCGCAAAAAACGGATACTAATATTGAAAGCGTCGAACAGTCATGTCAGAAGTAAATTCATTCCTCAATGTAATATCGATTCTATCACGCAGAAGTGCCATCAGTTCAATTCAACCTAAACTACTGTCAGGTAATTGAATTTATTGCCCAAAATGTTTGCGGTGTAGATGACCACCGCGTGTTAACTGAAACTAATTCTGAAACCGTTTAATTATTCGATTAATTTGTTACGGCTTTGTTAATTATTGCAGTTCGGCTTGATGCTTTGTAGGCGACCACTGATGGTAACTTAATTGCGGCGCTTTCAATTATTTCCTTTTTAAATAGTTTATCGCCACCACTACATGGGGCCAATATTAAACTTGTAAGTTCCAGATCACAAAACCCTAGAACTTCGATACGGACATATTACAGAACTTTTTTGGGTGGTTTCTTCGTCAACTTCGTCGTTCTCGATGTGAGATATTCTCGATTTATTTACCATATGCTTTTCTAATCTATTAACCAAACCTCTTCATGTTTCATTTATTGGGTATACGTAGTGTTTGTGCTGAAATCAATTAGGATAAACTTTTGGCAAAATAATGTATGTTGCACTTTTGTCTACACACAATTGACATTTGGGATAGTAAGGTTCGCATGCGTTGTAAATGAAACAATTTAATTTAATGACGTTATTTCAAAATGTTTTTGCATCTAAACAAAAAAAGCTTGCATTGTGAAATCCTATTTCCCAAATGGGCGAGGAATGGGTCGTCACTTGATTTATCGATTGTAGATTTATTGCAAGCGATTCTTTTTTCGTGTGTATAAGGAGTTGATTGTGTACATATCAGACACAGACATACTCAGTAGATTATTTTATCAACCTCATAGTATGTACCAAAAAAGGGGAAATTAAAAAAACATACATAGCAGGTACCTTACTTGAATGGTAACATAGGAGTTCAGTATTAAAAAACGTACAGAGACTAAATGAAAATGAAGCTTGTCTGAATTTGAACACCAAGCCTTGGTTGGGCGAAGCAATGCTCTTACCCTTAAGATATTACCGCAACTTAAGTTTGATGCGGAAAGCGCATTCTTATATACATGTTGTTAATTTCAATGTTGTAGTAGTGCTTGTAAGCAACACATTAATAAGTTTCCGGCGTTTGAATTTGATTCTGACTTTTAAACTTCGATTTTGAAATGGCGTATGTTGTTGAAAATCCGTCCAAGTTTGATCAGCGTGCGGTCATACAATTTTTATGCGCTGAGGGTGTACAGCCATTGCAGATTCATACGCCAGTGTATGGAAATGCATTTATTGCGTACCCAACTGCGAAGGAATGGTGCCGAAAATTTAAGAATGGAAAAGAGGGGACTATGGATGAGGCGCGATCAGGTGCACGGTGTACTGCATTAACAGAAAACAGTATTGCATGTGTGGAAGGCCTTATTAGAGAAAATCGTCGAATTTTAATTAGAGAAATTTCAGAAATTGTTGTTTCGACTGTCCATAGTGTTGTTCGTAATCTGGGTTACAGCAAAGTTTGTTCGCAATGGATTCCTCGTCTCTTATCTAATGAACAAACATTCTTACGAATGGGCTTATCTCTGCAACACCTCACAGACTATAGGCAAAATGTTGATGATTTTCTTCGGTCAACAGTTGCTGGTGACATTACTATGAGCCATTCAGTAAGTTATCGTCGATGTAGTGGAAACATTCAAGTTCACCACCACCGAAGAAGTTTAAAACCCAACCCTCTGCAGGCAAGGTGATGTTAACATTTTTTTCAACCATAAAGGAACCTTGTTGATAGAGTTTAAGGAACCTGGAGCAAATGTCAATGCAAATCTGTACTATGAAGCTTTGAACAACCTTCATCAAGCAATAAGACGGAAACGTCCAGGAATACTTAGCGTGGGGTCATTTTGCTGCATGACAGTGCTAGGCCTCATGTTGCTAACGTGGTAATAGAAAATCTTCAACAAAAGAAATGGAGGGTTTTAGAGCATCCACCCTATAGCCCGGTTCTATTGCCTTGCGATTTCCATATTATTGGACCGCTGAGAAAGGCGTTAAATCGTCGGCATTTTGAGTCTAACGCAAAAGTACAGATATCTGGGGAAGACTTCTTCAATCAGCAGTTACAAGAATTCTATGAGCAGGGTATACGTCGGTTAGTAAAACAATGGAATAGGTGCCTTAACTGTGACGGTAATTATTTGTAATTAAATTGTAAAATAAATTATTTATAAAGCAACGATTGGTTTTAATTGAACACACCTCGTGTTTTAAATCTTATATCCGATAAATCTTTGATGTAAATAGGTATAAAATGATGCAGAAAAATTAAAGTCCATTTATGGTGATGGAGCAAAGCAACATTTATCCAGGCAAATAATGTACAACTTATTACATCCACCTGTTACATGCATGTGTTCCGGTTCAAAGAATGTAATAGCTAGACTTGATGAGTAAAAGAATTTAGGAAATTCACATACCATGTAGGTACTTTCTAAGTTGCAGCATATTTATGCCATTGTTGATACAATTTTAGGAATACTAGCAAAACTGTGTTATCGCCTTGGAGATGTGCTGGTAATATAAACACTATGTGAGATCAAACAAAGAATCAGGAATCTAAAGGCACATGCTTTTGAATGCATCTTTGGCTAACACTACATGCACCCAGCGGTTGTTAGGGTTATCGACTGTTTCCTTTCTCAGTTAGAATCGGAATAACAGTTACCAAAAACAACAGCCATGGAGTCTGAATTATGAAGCCAACAATACTGAAAAATACAAGTACAAACATTTCGGTAAAAAACCGAAAACTTCACTTATTTTTCATTTCAGTACGTTACCATTGCTATGCTAGCTTCTTCGTCTCTAAATATACCGTTACAATAATTTTCTTAATGATTTTTTGACAGTCTGAATAATGAGTTGTTTTAGTTAATTTTCTGTCGAAAACGTTTTCACATTTTTCGTCAACGTAAACCATAATGAACATAAGAACCAATACAGATCAAAATTAGATATAGTCAAAATTAGAGGCTACTCCATTTCACGTTGAATCAGTGTTCCACGATGAAAAAAATTTTAAGAATACTTTTTTTATAAAGGCAGTAAATTGCATCTGCTATTACTCTTAAGATAGCCCTGTTAAACAAGGAGAGTTCTTTATTTTTCAAATTCTGTAATATTTTAAGTTGCTACTACATACTTTAGACTTCTCAACCATAGTTGGGTAAACAGTTAAACAATTACTTCTTCTTCTTTAATTATACTTAAGTATGTTATTTCACAAAGTTTCAAATCAGGGTATGTTCGCTGATGTTAGCCAACTTTCCTTCCATCTCTTGAGTGGCCTCTCGCTTCGCATATCTCGTTTTTCATATATACGTACTTAAATCTCTTGCTGCTCTTATATAAGCCTGTCGGCATTGGCGCTATTGACGTGTTCGTTCCAACCTTTTCTTGGTTTTTCCATCCATTTTGATATGGATTATGTTTTATATTACTGTCGAATATGTCTGCTGCGTACATTGTTATGTCTTTTTCCCATAATCGATCGCAGTCTAGTTATTTCTGTGGTATTCATGACTTGTTTTGTTGTTTTATATATCTTTATTTTAGCTCCGTTAACCGTTTGTTGATCTCGACTTCTTGAAATACTTACACTTAATAGTTTAAATCTGCCACTTGTTCGATTACTTTGCGCTTTACTTCAAGTTTGCAACTTCGTGGTTCTTTACTAGATCTTTAGTTTTAACTGCCGATATTTGCATCTTGTATTTTCAGCGGTTTTGGTGAATTGGGAAAGTAGGCGCTGCAGATTATCTTCGTTATCTCTGTTAGGTGCAGCATTGTCGGCGTAGTAGATATTTATATCTGTATTGCCTATTTTATAGCCTTGTACGATGCTTACAGAATATACAGTTTTGTCCATTATTAAACTGAACAGCATAAGACTAGAGGAATCTTCTTACCTAATGCCTTTGTCTGTTTTTATTTGTTTTGTTAGATTCTCTCAAATTTTTACTACTGTTTTCAGGTCGGTATTTGAATATTTGATTAGTCTCGCAATGGACGGTGATACATTTTTCTCCTGTAGCATATTTAACACATCATGCAGTCTGGCTCGATCGAATGCTTTGGTAAAATCGACGATGTATATGTAGGCAGGTCTATTAAATTACATAGCATTTTCTATTAGTTGTCTCACCACGAATATAGCGGTTGCGTTGTTGTTGTTCATTAACACTAGTACAAGAACTTAATTTTTCTAGAATTTTCAGTTTCACATTTTAAACTGTATCAAATAATTGGTCAACTGAGACACTTAGTTGCTTTAATAGCAACAGTAATTTCGCAAACGCTAGTTGATATACATACAGGACGTCAATTTAAAAACGTGGAATATATTATATGTCTGGAAGTAAAAGAGGTATTGAATTTGAAAATTTGCTGTTGTTGGGAATCGCCATGACTCATAAGATAAATTCCCCAAAATAAATAAAACTCAAAAGGTATAGAACCAATTTTAATTGTAATTTACAAATTCTAAGTAAATGTTCAAAATGATTTCCATTATTCACTAGGCAATAGTAAAGTCTACCCCCAAATTCACTATGAATATTTTGAAATGTTTGACACAGAATAGTTAGTCACTACTGAACTATTCCTTGTCGCAGATGTGCAATGGAGTAAGGCAGGGTTTCGTATACAACAGATTCTAAGTAACTCCATAAGAAGAAGTCTAATGGAGTCAAATTTGGAGATCTTGTAAGAGTTTTTCAATTAGGTATCACAAAATGTGTGTCACCATTTCAAATTGTTTGTTAGGTTATATTATACGACAAGATGATTCCCCTTCCATGTTGTGGAAACGGTTTCTAGCCATTTCAATATTTCATTTTCTCCCAGAGATGTAACACATTGTATTCAGTACGTACCAAGGATATGTTTGCTAACTTAGAACTGTAGATAACATTCCCTGATCTGAAACTGGAAAACTGTACATAGAAGAGAGGTAAATTATACAGCAACTGCATTTGCATTATATTTTAATCAGCCTATTAAAATAATAAATACGAAAGTTTATGAACTAATTTATATGCTGTGCTACCGTAATATCAGTTTTAGTTTTATTATTCACGTGCGCCTGCATAGTACCGGGATTGACGTTTTGGTTTGGAGTTCATACATTAATTAAGGTTTAACTACCGCAATTACATCGGTTATCTTTATATTTTTTCATTTCTAAACTCTACCCCGGTTATTATATATATATATATATATATATATATATCGAAAAATGTAAAAAAAACTTTTAGAAATTACTGTTTACAGAATTTATCTCATTTTTCGGGAAAACCTCAGATTTTTTCGATGTTTATTTAGAAAATTGGAATCTGGGAGAGGTTTTTTAAATAATAATTATTATTACTATTCGTATACTCATGGTGTAATCGAGCAAAGTACCCTACTCTACCACATTGACAGGTCACATATAGCTAGCAGAGAGTCGGCGGGAACCGGAGTTCGCCTATTGAACCAGGTGGTAACTATAAGAGAGTTTCGCAATTGTGAAGTATATTACGGTTTTCCAGTCTATGCCATCTTGGTGGTAGGCAAAAAGGAAGAGGTTATATCAGGAGTAGAGCAAGTATTCCGATATCCAAGAGGTGCTCACCCAGGACAAGGTCAGCCCTCGTCCAGGAATGCGGAGAAGCCCTTGACGCGCAAGGCTGGAAGAAGTAAAACCGATCTGGGTACCGGAATACTGTGGAATCCCTAGTAACGAGAAGGCAGATAAGCTTGACAAACTGGGAGACGGAGAAACTTGCCTGAGTGAGACAGGAAACTTTTCAAGGTAATAGGTTACGTCATCCCTAATCGAATGGGTACACGTGGGGCTGAAGGATGAATGGAAGAGACTCTTAATCTACCGATGGGAGTCCTCAAAGGCCACTGTAAGCTCAGAATACTAGGTATAGAAGACGATCCACTATGTCAGGCTTGCAGACAGCAGGAGAAAACCGCCTTCCACCTTCTAGGAGGACTGAGACATACAGTTTTCCGCGCAGCAACGCTTTACAGTTCAGAGTTAGATTCCCTCGTATGGACCGACATCCTGACGGAGAGGAAGCGAGAGAAGGTAGTGATGATTGAGGAGATGCTAGTGGTTAGTAAAAAGGGTCCATAGGGACCTACTTGCTGGGCATCTCACCCCCCGCCAAAGTCTTTTTTTGCATTCATACATACTATCGTCCCCCCCCCCCCGGAACCGCTTTCGGATTACTTCAGGAAGGAGTGGGCGTCCCTTGCACACTAACCATTCATGAAACATGCACCCTAAACTTAACTAAGTGAAATACGGCCGCCTCAACCGGGATTCCAACACCCAAGCCGATCGGCCGCATTTCACTGTGACCTCGAGCGGCAGCGCGTATTCGCACTGCTCCACCGAGGTCCCTCCCCCTCCATAGTCTACAACTAATTCTCCGGTGAATCAGTAGGGTTTAACAAAGATGAATATTAAATATTATGTTACTGAAAAACTTCCTTGTTCATAATTAGCGTAAACAGTTTCGCAACATGTGTTAACACTACCTAACAAAAATTTTATTGAAAATGTGTTACAAGAAAGGTTTTCCATTAATTATATTGTGATGTTGATGTACGCGAGTATGAAATCTAGTTTATGACGATATAATAGCTTAGTAGTAAAGGGTCTTCCTCATCTGAGGTCAAACAAACTCTATTTTGTAACTTTTGATGTTTTAAACATACACACGATAATCTAGTAAGAGTGTTTTGTTTAGTTTCTACTGCTTCTATGTTGTAATACCACATAACCATAATTTCTAAAAAGTGGTGTTAGATAGAATAATCATAAAACAGGTAATTATTCAAGCACTTTGAAGGCTGTGCTAAGTAACTAAATTAAACATTTTAATTACCTTTTTAACTGTCTGATTCTCACTTAAAAACCACTTTAATTAACAGTTTCTGTGTTACACATAAATATTTTATTTCACTGCTTTTGTGTTAAAAATAAAGATTTTAAACCTCTCCATCTCGCGAAAAGTAATTACTTTTTTGTATTTTATTTCGTTCGTACGTGTGGTCGCTTAAATTGTTGTTTAGGGCCTGGCCATCTCCTATTTTTCTAGTTATAATAACATTTCAGTAGCAACATGTTAACGCAAATTATTCTACGAACAATGGTAAGAATGTAGAATTGATTACTTTTTGAGCCATACTAAAACTCAACCCACACAAAAGAAAAATCGGTGTTTTTCAATATTGTATAAGAAAATAGCGTCATGCATTGAGTGGTCGAAAACCATTTAAATTTACTGCCTGAATAATGCACAGGAAATAAATCATGTAATAAAGACAAACCAAATAACAGAGGAAAACTAAGACCAATATGCAGATAAAATCTTAATTCTTAACTCGTAACTTATAAAAAAAAGCTTGAATTAATAATCGCATCAACTTTCAAATTAGTGATCGAATATCTTTACCCTTTTTTGGTAAATGGTAAATTGCCACCAGATTGGAAAATCTATGCAAAAATAACCACACACTTACAAAGTGGAGTAAAAGTCCAATATAAACAAAATAAAATCATTTCAGTGCTAATTTATTATATAACACGGCTGGTTTTCAGAATTACAGCGCGAAATAAATTTACTACGTGATAATAGAAATTAAAAACAAAGATCTATTAATTTAGCTGGTTTAAGTCCGTTCTAACTATGAAATATCATGGCCGATTCATTGCAGAGCTGGCTGCTGTATTCGAAACGGTAGATAATATTTTATCCGACAATGTCCCTATTAATACCGCTACAAAACAGAAATTAATGCAGCTCGATGTTAATTTTCATTAAAACAGATATTTGTTAGCAATATTTAGCATGAAATTCTCATTAGTCTCGTATTTGCTCGTTCCGGTTCGGAATCACAAAGACAAAATATTTTGATATTTGCAGTGGAGGTTTTGTTTTTCTCCGCACGTTCCAAATTGGCACGGAGCGAACGTAGGGGAATTTTTACGGCGCGTAGGCGGGTAAACAGGGCGCTTTCCAGAAGGAGTCATTAATTTAATGGGATGCACTGCAACGGGAACAAGGCGCGTTATTAATAACGGGAAGATACATTTCCTGGCTTGCTTACTCGTCTAAATTCAGATGTAGTTGAGAATATGTGGATTTTGAGCAATCACTTGCGCAAGGCTATTAATAAAAATTACTCCATTCCGTGCCTGCATCAGCACGAAGCCCTTTTTAACTGATTCTTAATGCTTGACGTTTTGAATTAATTTGTGCTAGATATGCCAGTCTTAAAAGGCCGCAAAAGATTTAAATCATATTATAATATTAATTTCCTTGCCAAATCAAATATTTACACGAATACGCTTTCGGGTTTTCTTCTGCAATAAAATAACGGGTATTCAAAAATAAGTGTTTGGAGTTGGCTATGGATTACCGAAATTATATTTCAAGAAATATTACGCATGTTTATCCTCTGAACTATTATCATGTATAATATTAGCTTTCATATATGGCAAGGAACCATGAAAAAAATTCATGATATAGAAAATTCAATATATGGAACAGCAAAAGTCTTAAAACTGTTTAAATGCAGCATATATACATAACTCAAAAATGAATAGGGATATTATATAATATAAAGCATAATATATGTTTGTATTTGGCGGCTAATGGTCGCCTATTATTGATAATTAGAGCAAGCGGCAACGTTTGATGTTAAAAAAAAAACAATCGAATGCAGTTGGAACTGTTTAACCGTATTAGTGTGAAGTCGAGTTTGTGTTTGATTGAATAATCTTTCCTGTCTTCTTTGATCTTCTTTGTTAATTGTTTTTTTATTCGTGTGTTACATTTGTATCCTTAATAATAAACAGTAATGCAGAGAAACCATTTAACGATAGAACAACGAAATTTAGCCGTTGCTATGCCCCAAAGAGGAGATCGCCAGGTCGACATTGCTGATATGTTAGGAACCACGCAGAGCATAATTTCACGCGCCCTTTCGCGCCTTAGAGAAACAGGTGCGACTACAAGAAGGCCTAGAAGTGAATCTTTTCGCGGCACCACACCTCGTGAGGATCGACTTCTGGTAATTAATGCAAGAATTCACCTCTTTTTAACTGCTCGACATCTACAGCAAGTGTTCCAGAATAACACAGAAAATCGAGTCTCCGGCCAAACTGTGAGAAATAGATTTGAGGTAAGACTTACCTCATACCACCCCTGAGATGTCCTGCAATAACTGTGGCGCAACGAAGACAACGGATGGAGTGGTGAAGTCGTAAGCTTCAAGAAGCGACACCGTGGGATGATACACTGTTTTCGAACGAGTCCAGATAATATTGTCTCAGCAATAATAGCGGGCGTCAAAGGGTACATCGTACCAGTCGTTTGCGTTTGGTGGTGGTGGTCTTATGGTATGGGCTGGAATTTCTTTAGGGTGGCATACTGACATCCAAATCTTTAATGGTACACTCACGGGCCAACGTTATGCCCAAGAAATCATTATGGACGATGTTCTGAACTGTCGCAACGCTGTTGGGACGGGAATATTTTGTTTTTCTTGACGACAACGCAAGGCCGCATCGTGCTCGGGTTCTTTTAAAGATGCTTCGAGATGAGGAAATAAACCATCTTGCTCTTCCTCCGCTATCTCCAGCCCTCAACCCCATCGAGCATGCATGGAACCGTTTGCAAAGATAGCTGGATCATCATAATCCAAGGCGTACTACTGTGCAACAGCTGAGGGATGTATTGCCGGTACTGTGGCACTAAGTTCCACAAGAACATATTGATAATTGCATTGAGGGTAAGCCAGCAAGGTGCAGAGCAGTTATTACTGCCAGAGGAGGTGCCACGTGGTATTAGAATTTAATAAATTTAAGTGGAAGGATACAATAAAGATTTTCATTATAATATTGTTAAATTTCTTCTTTAAACGTACCTTTGTTCTAATTTTCATGTTCATTACTAAAAAGACGGTACATTTTGTTGTTTCGGTAGTTCTTATTATAAATGCAATTGGTGTTGCCTTTAAGTGTCCTACACTGCAATATCCCTATTCTTTTTTTAGTAGTTTAAATGTGCAGTAATTGAAAAATGTTGATTTATAATACACGCATACGTACAGTCGGCACCTTCGAAATCCAGACACGTTATATGTTGTGTTGTAATATTTGATTTATTATTATTTTCATATATTAGTGGAATTTTAATTTTACTATCAACCAAGAAAGACAAGATTTGACAAATTATTTATTAAAGTATATTATTTACAACAGAAACATTTAATATTTTGTCATTGCTCCATTATTAGCAATTACTGCCTCTAAACGTCTCGGCATCTAATTTATAAAAGTAGATACAACATTCTGATCTACATTTTCCCAATGTTCTAAAGAAGAATCACGTATCTCATCGTAATACCTATTCATTATTTTAACGATTAAACCTCATAGGCTTTCAATAGGATTTAAATCTGGACTCCTAGAAGTCCATCTTAAGGTGTTAATATTATAATCTGTAATTCAGTTCCGGACCACATTTAAAGTGTGGATCGAAGAGTTGTCATGTTGGCACGTGAATTCTTGATGAACTTGCTGCACTGTCGGTAGCATTATATTCTCCATACTGTTCACATAAGCGGGTTCAGTTAATTTCTCTCCAATATCCCAAAGGATTCCAGGACCTTGAGAACTGATCACATATATTAACTCCGAAATTACCGCTTCTTCTTAATTCATGCATGTATCTTTCGTGATATCATTTTACTGGTCGATAAACTATAACACGACCACTATAATATGACTGAAATAATTTTCCGTGAGAGAAAACAACGATGTTCAAAAATGTAGCATCTCTATTAACAAATTAAGTAGCAAAGTCAAGTCTCTGTTGCTTATTTTGTTCAGTTAAGAATGGTTTATTTGCCGTCGAATGATTTTTTATTCACTTTCCTTTAAACGTTTTTGTTCGAACACTTCCGGAAAAGTTCATTCCTTCTACAGCAATACTCAAGCGGGTTCTCTCGTATCAAATTCACAGGGGCTTCTTCTTGTTCCACAGTAGATGATCTTCTGCAACCCGTTCCTGCAGTTCTTTCTAATGTGTGTTTTCCCACTCTTGTTTTATACTGTATGCAGTACTTTTCCAACGTTAAACTAAACAGCCAGTTGTCGTGTAGGTCATCCATCTTCCAGGCGTTAAGAGTATTCTCTAGTTACTTCATTAATGTGAGTTGCCTTGTCATATTTGACAAACAATAAAAATTCTGACATAACAATCAAACCATAACAACTGCAAACAGCCCAGTTTATATACATAAAAATATATGCAAAATGTAGTATTGTCCAGATTTCTAAGGCTGTACAGGGTGGGCAAATTTCGATGTTTGTATAGGGTAACTCGGTAATTATAGGAGATACAAAAAAATGGAAGGCACGTTCTCGATCTCTTTTTTTGAGACAAATTCACTGGCGGAAACAAAAATTTGCTATCGTCTTTTGTTTTCGAGTTACAAACAAAAGTTCGATTTTTCGACTTTTAGACA
>JABXWE010039642.1:0-10783 GCA_014611495.1 Limonius californicus
TCTCATTTAACAACAACAGTTGAGCAACGTTGTTAAAATCTTGAAAGGGGTGTTCTCACAAATCAAATTTCATTTAACTACAATTGAGCAACTTTGGTAAAACCTTAAAATAGGCGTCGTCACGAATCAACTCTCATTTAACAACAACAGTTGAGCAACGTTGTTAAAATCTTGAAAGGGGTGTTCTCACAAATCAAATTTTTATTTAACTACAAATATTAAGCAACTTTGTTAAAACCTTAAAACAAGTGTCGTCAGGAATCAACTCTCATTTAACAACAACAGTACAGCAACGTTGTTAAAATCTTGAAAGGGGTGTTCTCACAAATCAAATTTCATTTAACTACAACAATTGAGCAACTTTGTTAAAACCTTAAAACAGGCGTCGTCACGAATCAACTCTCATTTAACAACAACAGTTGAGCAACGTTGTTAAAATCTTGAAAGGGGTGTTCTCACAAATCAAATTTCATTTAACTACAATTGAGCAACTTTGGTAAAACCTTAAAATAGGCGTCGTCACGAATCAACTCTCATTTAACAACAACAGTTGAGCAACGTTGTTAAAATCTTGAAAGGGGTGTTCTCACAAATCAAATTTTTATTTAACTACAACAATTGAGCAACTTTGTTAAAACCCTAAAACAGGCGTCGTCAGGAATCAACTCTCATTTAACAACAGTAGAGCAACGTTGTTAAAATCTTGAAAGGGGTGTTCTCACAAATCAAATTTCATTTAACTACAACAATTGAGCAACTTTGTTAAAACCTTAAAACAGGCGTCGTTACGAATCAACTCTCATTTAACAACAACAGTTGAGCAACGTTGTTAAAATCTTGAAAGGGACGATCTCACAAATCAAATTTCATTTAACTACAACAATTGAGCAACGTTGTTAAAATCTTGAAAGGGGCGTTCTCACAAATCAAATTTCGTTTAACTACAACAATTGAGCAACTTTGTTAAAACCTTTGAACAGCAGCAGTTGATGAATTTTGTTAAAATCTTGAAAGGAGCGTTCTCACGAATCAACTTTCATTGAACAACAACAGTTGAGCAACGTTGTTAAAATCTTGAAAGGGGCGTTCTCACGAATCAACTTTCATTGAACAACAACAGTTGAGCAAATTTGGGAAAATCTTGAAAGGGGCGTTCTCACGAATCAACTTTCATTCAACAACAGCAGTTGAGCAACTATATTAAAATCTTGAAAGGGGCGTTCTCACGAATCAACTTTCATTGAACAACAACAGCTGAGCAACTTTCTTAAAATTTTGAAAGGGGCGTTCTCACGAATCAACTTTCATTAAACAACAGCAGTTGAGTAACTTTGTTGAAATCTTGAAAGGAGCGTTCTCACGAATCAACTTTCATTGAACAACAACAGTTGAGTAACTTTGTTAAAATCTTGAAAGGGGTGTTCTCACGAATCAATTTTCATTGAACAACAGCAGTTGAGCAACTTTGTTGAAATCTTGAAATGGGCGTTCTCACGATTCAACTTTCATGGAACAATAGCGGTTGAGCAACTTTGTTGAAACCTAAGTTTCAACAACTCGTTGTCACGTTTGACTAAAGAAATTGGAAGACACTGCAATTTAAAATGACGTTTGAATGAATGAATTGTTAGAGTAACAGTTAATGTACTTTGCGATATTCTGGGCAAAGAACTTCTACAACATTTGATTGACACTAAAAAGCGCAGAAATGGAGTTTCTCGGTATAGAGTTGCCTTTTAAGAAAAAATCGTTTGGGGGTTTCACAAATAGTGTTGCAACAATTAGTTGTGGGATACGGGTTTAGAAATTATTTAAGGATAAATGAGGACAAAGTTGAATGAATTATTCGAAAATTGAAGATAAGTAAGATTCGAATACAAGATACAGTTATGCGAGAAACATTGCCAATATAGGTCAAGAAATGTGAACATAACATTTTCTGACTATCGCATAGTCATTGTAAATTGCCAAATGAACAAGAAAAATCTATTTTCGAAAGACACGCCAGTGGTTCACACGTTTCGATTTGTTGAATTAGATCGATGACTCAAGGGGGCGTTTTCACGATTCAACTTTTGTTGAACATCATTTGAACAACTTTGTTGAAACCTAAGTTGATCAACCACTCGTTCTCAGGGTTTCAAACATTGAAAGCACAGCGCAATTTAAAATGGCGACGATTGATTTTGTTAAATCAACTGTTAACATACTTTGTGATATTATGGCCAAAGAACTTCGACAATATTTGTTTGCCACTAAAATGCGCATAAAGCAGTGGATTTGAAAGAAAACCGTTTAGGGCTTTCACATAAAACGGTTGTAAGAATTAACTGTGAAAAATTCCGATGAGTAAAGAAATTATTTAAGGATAAATGAAGACAAATTGAACGAGATACGGTTATGTTAGAAGCATTGCCAGCTAGATTAAAATTACAAATAACATTGATATATTTCACAAAAGGGGATTTTTTTTATCGCTATTATCTACAGCGTTCTGAAAAATGCATGTACATTATGTACACAGCTCTGAAAAATTGAATGCCTAATTTTTTGCCTTCAGTCTGGCATGAAATATGTAAAGCACTGCCAGATTTTATAATAGTAAACAAGCTGACAAGAAAAATCATTTTTCGACCACTGCAATGGTTCACACGTCGCGACTTGTTGAATTAGACTGATGGCTCATAAGATCACAGCTAGTTGTATAACAAAAGTTAAACCCTATCGGGCTTTCGTTGCTTCAACTAAGTTGATGCAAGGTTCGCATGCTTCAGTGTACGTTCAACTGCCTTTCAACTTCTGATTCAACAAAAGTTGAATCGTGTGAACACAGCTTTAGGTTTCAACAAAGCAATTATAGTTGTTCAATGGAAGTTGAATAGTGAACACAACCCTAAAGCCAACTAGGTGTAATACCGAGAGTCTATTATACACTAATTTCAGAACCAGCACATTGATCGCGACTACCTACTTCCTTGGAGAATATTTTTAGGTAATGTGGAATTTAAATATTTAATTTATTTCTTAATGGCACAGAAAAATATTTTTTATTAAAAGTACTAAATGATGTACATGTTTGTCTTAAATACACTTTCCTGCATCGATTAAAGAATGTAGCTTTTATGAAACCAATTAGTTTGAAGAAAAGCCAAACATCATGGTGAAAACTTGTTCTAATGTTGGTAGTCTATCTCAAGGACAACAATATTTAAAATTATCCTTTCGCGAGGAGGCTGTATATTGGAAGGAAGCGATAAAAAGGGCCCGCAAAAGTGAGTAGGGCGTGAGGCCAGCAACCTCATCTAAAAAATCTTAGTCTGCGAGTTTATAAAGAAGAACCCGAAAGGATAGTATGAAAATCGACTAGACGACGAATAAAAATAGACACTCGTAATTGATAAAGAGTTCTGGAAGAAATTGGGATAGTCTGCCCACCAAAGGTTCTACCTACTTATGTCTCGACGGAATAGTAAGGAATATAATTTAAATTAATACCCAACAATACTTGTAGGATTACAACATTACATAACTATTATAAATCCCTTGAGCTACTATTTTTCTTTAATAATGCAGCTTGTGTTATTGTTAATACGGGGAATATAAAAATGCAATATCTGCATTTGACATGAAAATAATATTAGTTATATATATAAAATCGTTTTTATTCTTTTGGAACGCGATTAATATAGCGTAAAATAAATACTAGACAAGAGTTTTTCTTTGTAATTAACAGCAACTTTGTACTTTTACATCTTTTGTATGAACGATTTACATTAGAGCCGTTAACAGATTTTGCGGCATAAAAAAGCTAAATGGATTTCTAATTTAGGATCCTTAACGTCTCAGAAGGAATACTAATCAACGATTTTATTAAACATATGCTAATCATGCTTAGCAAAATAAAAATAAACAATAGCAGTAAAATATTTATATTTTAGTTTTTTTATACATTGGTTGTTATCTTGAATTTTCCCTAATATTTCTAAGTAAAAGCAGGTAAGCTCCCAGCTTCAACAAAACGCTGCCTCAAAATCTTAATTAACTTTTAAAATTGCTGTTTTGGTAGGTAGAGTTGAATTATAGATTCGCAATGAATGAAAATTGCTCTGATAAATTTCAAAATGTGGAAATTCGCTGGATGCTAGTCTAAAATGAATTTTTCAAATGCTTTCTACCAATTTATTTTCTACAGTAAACGATGTTCTTGTTCTAAAATATTATTATTATTAATTTAAATCGCCCAGTAATACATTATTGTAAACAATTAAATAGAATACTCGAATGCTATGGATGCTATTAATTCCAAAATATTAAAATTCCAAATAAAAACATTTACAAGCAGTTTCTGTCAGAGATTGATATATTTGAACAAAGTAAAAAGAAGTCATTACTGAAGCAAAACAATGTTTTAGTGTAAATGGAAAATGTCATATTCGAAAGAGATGTTTAGCAAAAACATGCACACGTAGGCAAGATGATATGCAGCGTTTTAAAAAGCAGCGTTCACCAGATTGCACCTACATTTTTGGGATCCTAAAATTTCGCCACCAGTGATGTTACCACAAACACAGTACAGTATTTAATTTTAATTAGCAATCACATGTTTAGGCGTATCTTCAGCCAAAACAAGCCAGTACAGACTCGGGGTATGCGTCAAATGCCCGGACTTCTCACCATGACTCTCAACCGGCGCCAGACGACGCCGACCGGAGCCAACAACATAATATGCGTTGCCGACTGAAAGTACATATTTTGCCCTTTCAGAGAAAACTGGTCAGTGGGACGTTCATGCGTATATGTTTTACATAGACTTGCTTTACAAATGGGTTTGAGCGGTTTTTCGTAAGATTAACGCCATATGTATTGTTTTTACAATACACGTGTGTTGTAGATTAATAAGCACATTTTGACGAAAACTTATTTAATATAGAATATTTGTAATTAACCATATGAAATATATTTCAAATAATGTAATAGGTTAAAAATCAGTTGTATTTAAAGTTACGTTCCTTCAATAAACAGTTTGTTTTCGAGATGTTGACTTAAAAACCCAATTTGCGTGGAAGTTTGCCTAAACTACGTATCCGCAGAATGTTTCATGTAACGAAGTACTAGGATTGATATTTTTATCACACCGAAAAATAAAAAAATTCGTGGTTTTTTTATTCATTGGGCTTGAACTTTTGGCTAAATATGTATGTTCAAAATCCAGGAAGAAAAAGAAAATAATTAAACGTAAACCGTGAGTATTTTTGATAACACGTTGTTTGTATATACAGGACGTCTTCCAATGTTATACAATACACTTAAAGGTGAATTGTGCCACTGATACGGACTTTAAGAAGTTTGTAAATCCATATTTCGCAGTAAACTTATTTCATATAGTAGGATGCATTTTATAATTAAATTAAAGTTTAAAACTGCTTCCAAATTTCTCAGTTATAGTTATGATGCCCATCCCTTTTAAATGTTAACTCCAAATTACGTTAACATAACATTTTATTCTGTACTAATTTGTGTAATAAGTCATATTAAGAAAAAGTAAATACAAAATTTAAAAAAGTATGACAATGGACCAGAATTGGTTCCTTACATAACATATGTTAGTATTAAATCCGAATGGTCTCAAACGCAGGCAAATCAGAGATGTGTTAAGTTATAAGCGGTGAAAGAGTATTGACTTAACAAGAATTTGTAAAACTTTGAAAATGTATGTTTGAGGTCAATATTTTCTTTCTATTTCGAAAACTTATTTTAAAAACAGCTTAAAGCCGATTTTACATTAGTCATATGAGCTAATCAACTAAACTGCATTTATTTGACATGAATTCATTTATACGTTTGTTCGGAGATTATACATGGTAGTTGATTCAAGATGTCGAAGTGGTAGTATGTAGAGCCAAACTGATAAAACCTCAATTTTTGAATTGGAACATAGTTTTCGTAAAATGAATCAACGAAACAAGACGATATGCCCGGTATGGGTGAAACATGGGATCAATCGCAGGAGAGCCCAAGCTGAATTAAAATTTGAAGATCTAACCAATTACAAGAATGTGTTGGGAATGAAAATCAATTCAGTGATTGTTAGCAAAACTAGTATGCAAAATTAAAAAATAGGATAGTTTTTCCACCTCAGAAAAAGTTTGAAATAACTATTCGATACTTAGAATCAGGAAATTTTTTAAAAGTTTACAATTTCTATACATTTATAATAATAATATATACTTCGAATTGTTCTTAATCTGGTCTTTACATTGTCTCCACTCATTTCTACACCCAAATCACGCATGTCCCAATTCATTTTTGAATAGCAGTTGCTCTAGCCTCCCCATTTTTATATTTTACATCGTGACTTGAGTTCCATAAAGACTCAAACTTTTCATAAACATTAACAAATTTAACCGATTTTTCCTCTGACAATCTACTTGTTATCATTTTGAAACACCGTAATTGAATGTAAAAGTTGAACTTGCTTCAACTCGGACCTGCTTCCATTCAGATGAAAAACTTACATGAATTATTGGGTTCAATTCGCGTTCAGGTAACATGACTTCAAGTGAGAGTTGATCAGCTCGCATGACTATGACTAATGTAAACTTAGCTTTATGTATGTATTATTTTTCAGAATGCACTTTGCATTCTTCAACAGGAAGAGCCTGCTATTCGTAAATTTTAAAATCACCTTCGTATGTGTTTCTTTGATATTCTCATTCGACCTCCTAAAAAGTGAAACTTCTTATAAACATCATTTTTTGCAGTCTATTCAAGGAAATTGTATAAAAGTTAGCTGAGTTTGTCTTTAAATGCAACGTTGAATCCGATAAACAGAAAATATGCATTAAGATTAATTTTCGCGAGACAATTATGGTTGAACAAACCTAATGGTCATATCATATCATAAAAAGTACTTTCTATCCTTCCAGCTAAATATCGCAATAATATTTTACCAGATTTATCATTAATAAAACAGCACAATCAGTAGATTGAAAATGCATAGCATGATATTTAAAACATCGATTGGATGTTTAAAAAAGTATTTTTAATTTTAAATCGCAACGGAACTTATTTAATAAGTTTTTAAACAAATTATGGCGAGATATGTTGGCCACGGACTAAGCTAGTTAATACCAAATCTTAGTATTATTATATTATTATTATAGTATTATTATCAAGTATGTATTCTTGTATACAGGGTGTCGTTTTGAAGACGTACAATGTGATATATCTCTGGAGGTAAAATAGGTATTGAACTTTTCTAGAAAACGTTTCTACAACATGGAGGGGAGTAGAATTTTGTAAGAATTTTTCAATGAGGTATGACAAAGTGGGTGTTACCTTCTGAAATGTTTTTGTTGAGGTAGCGTAAGGGCTGTATGGTAATGGTTACCTTAGGAGTCACGATAATTCCCCCTCCATGTTGTAGAATCGTTTTCTAGAAAAGTTCAATACTTCCAGAGATACTGTACGATTTCAAAGTGACACCCAGCTGTTTCATTTCGATGATAGTTCGACGAATTATCTAAATTTATTTTTTGGCTACACGGCGACGCTGGCTTGAGTATACAAACATTTAAAATGCTATCTTATTCTAGGAAAAATATTGAATAACACGAAAATTATGATATAATTATTATTTTGGTTCAAGGTTCCTGTAAGTGTTTGTATACTGAATACTATTTAACAAAATAGGCTTAAAATAGTACACAGCAAATGTTGTAGTAATAATATAATATACCTAAAACCTATTGTTAATTTAATGGAAGATTTGACCGTTCAAAAAAATTCTTTATAGCTATTTTTAGTCGGAATTTTTTTACGCCACCTACGAAGTACCTAATACCGTTTTCAATTCAATTGGTTTGGAATTAAAAGCTTTGTTAAGTTTCAAAACTAATCAGCTTTCGGTTTATGCGCGTATTATAACATAATGTGAACCTTCAATGAGTTCTTTCGGACGATTAGACATTAGTAAAGTAAAATAAAAATAGCCCCCGTAGTTGGTAATGGCAAATCGGAAAGCACGTGTCTTTATGACGCAACCGAGGAAAGTGACGTCGCGGTCGCCATACTGACGCGTGACGTCGGCATTGGAAAGCCCACGATCGATATGATGAAAACTGCAGTGCTTGGGATGAACTAATTGAGTGGTATCAGATTGTTTTCGATAACGAGTTTCCTCCGGTCGATAGCCCGAGTCCGGGAAGGCGGGAGACGAACGAAGGGTGGCGACACTGCAGCAGGACCATGCGTTAATCGCCCGCACCCGCAATGCCGCGGCGGCTTTCCTCGATAAATCCTCTGGCTACAAACAAACGACAGCAGTGCCTGCCAAAAGTTCCTCTTTGTTATCACGGTACGGCGTCGGTGAGGCTGCCAAATTTCATGCATAACTCGCGTAGGAGGTTTTTAGGGAAGCAAAGTCAGCTGCAGAAAAACGGCGGTTTCCAGGATCAGCTAATATTCAGAATTATACTTGGACATTAAGGACCTTTCTGCGCCAGTCAGTGAAACGGGTTGATTGATCACAATACGACGAACGCTCGCAACAGGTGGCTGTAATTCTGGACACTGTTAATGACTTCGTGATCACATTTTAAATTGAGAAAATATACAAATTTATCCTTGTGGTATGAAGTTTTTTCCAAGATGGAATGCACAAGATTATCGGTGGCGTTTCTAAGCTTCTTGTTAGAAAAGCGACATCTCTCTAAAAATTCAGAAACGTCATCGGAATTTTCTCATGTGAAAAGAAAATGATTTTGAAACAACGAAGCGGACTCTCTTAATGTACCTCTTTAACATAACAATACTAAAAGCATTATGTTATGTATTCTATGCAGATTTATCTTACAAATCATGCGAAATATATTATTTTTAAAAATTGTGTTTCGTACATAAACTTCTTCCCTAGCTGAGTAGATCAATGAATTTGCTTAATAACCATAAATATATAATATGCCACGTTACTAAACGTTTTTCCAAGTTATATTTTTTATTTTAAAAAAATTTTATTATTGCGTATGACATGATTTCACTATTTCCATTAAAACAATCAAGTGATTGTTGTGTTCGTCTACTGTCTCTCATCAACTTGTTGCTTAGAAACAAAACAATATCTAGTAAACATTAATTAGCTGTTTCGAGATTTTATTACATTTTGTGACAGAATTATTGTTTTAAACTGCCTCAAGTAAGACAACGTAGAAATTTTAACCACATTTCAGATTTTGATAGAGGTCGAATTATCGGCATGAAAGAAGCTGGACTTTCTTTTCGTGAAATGGGTAGAAGGGTAAATCGGGACCACAGTACAGTTGAACGAATATGGTCTGCTTGGTCAGAAGAAGGCATTCAGCGACATCGTCCAGCTGGTAGACCTCCACGTAGCAGCAGTGTTCGTGAATATCGACTTTTTCGAAGAATGGCTACACGAGCCGCTTCCAAACAACAAGGTTTGTTGCTGTAGACTGGATGCGAGCTCTTCACCGCCGTGTGCCAGTGGCAACAATTTACAGAAAAATCTCTTCTTTTGGGCTGCGATCCTACCGTCCATTCCAAAGGCTCCCTTTAACTGCACATCACTGGCTGTTAGGTTTGCTTGGTGTCAAGGGCGACAGCGTTGGAATCAGTAATGGAACGATATTGTCTGCAGTGACGAATCAAGATTTTGTTTGTGGTCAAATGACGGCCGTAGGAAGGTACGTTGATATCGAGGAGAAAGACGAAATATAGAGTATGTTGAAAGACGCCATACAGCTTTAACACCTGGGGTTACGGTTTGGGGTGCGATTTGTTTCAGTAGAAGATCACCTCTTGTGTTCGTCCCAGGCACTTTAAATGCTCATCGCTATATTCATAATGTCCTGGAACCGGTGTTATTACCATTCATGCAGACGTTGCCAAGCGGTATTTTCCAACAGGATAACGCACGTCCACACACTGCAAACATAACCAGAACGTACCTCCAACAATCACAATTGCAAATGTTGCCCTGGTCTGCGCGATCACCGGACTTATCGCCGATCGAACATCTTTGGGACATGGTGGGCCGGCGACTAAGATTATTGCCAAGAGCTCCTAACAACTTAGACGAGCTGAGACACCAACTTGAGGTTATATGGAACGAGATACTCCAGGAGAACATAGACCACTTGATAGAAAGCATGCAACGACGAGTAAATGCTTGCATTGCTGTTCATGGCGAGGTTACTTATTATTAATTTTGTTTTCGTTGATGTTATTGTTTTCTTATAATTGTTAATCTTTTTTTATGAAAACCTGATCATTTTATACGCAATAATGGAACATTATTTTAGCATCAAACCCGTAGTTTTATTATTTATATTTAACGGGTTTCATATGAAACGAAGTGTATATAATAAAATATCCCCCGTTGGAACTACATTCTTAAAATAAATAAGTGAACTAAAATCGCAAATCAAAGAGACATTGTAAGACACTGGAAGAAATAAAATATTTATAAATAAATTGAGTGTTGATTGAGCAGAATATAAACAATAAAATAAAAAATATCTGAGGTGGACAGATAAAATATTTAAAATGGGGTAGTATGTTTAATATATGGAAAAATACCGAGATTATAGCAAAACGGTAATATATACCATACTTTTTTAATGGCTACCCCAAAGTGTTTTCATTTTCAAACAAAGAAATGATTCTTTACGCAAGAACTATACAGAAATGCGGCAGTTCCGTTCTATTACGTTTAGTTTAATAAATTGATAAAGTGATTATGTACATGACGTCTTTTTTTTTTTTT
>JABXWE010039652.1:0-10465 GCA_014611495.1 Limonius californicus
TCGAAGTGTGTTTTCTTTGGGAAATTTTGCTAAAAGGAAATGGTAATAAAATTAAAATTTTTTATTCACTTATAAAAAATAATAATCTTGTGGTATTAAAAAGAATCAAAGAACTTACCTCAATAGATTGGAACATTTAAGTGTTACAATTACTGTGCTTCTGTGATTTTATTCCACAAACCATCGAATTTGCGAACGTAATGTGTTCATGGTTGCAAATCAAATGAACTATGTCTAGACAAGCTGAAAAAGAATCAACATAAAAATATGCAGCTGTTGCGGTTTTAAAAGAAATGGTGTCTACATTATCATCAAAGGGACTGGATATTCAAGCTAAGTAAAAATTTAATTATGTATTTATAATATTATGTGTTATATTTGCTGCATAAATAGCTATCTAAATCAGTGAAGCCACGAAACAGCTTACCTTGAGTTTTAAGAGTCTATTTAGATGCTGAAATATTAATTTATGTTTATTTAATTTGAAAAAACTCAAATTTGGCGCCCAACTCAAAATTACTTTTATAATAATTATTTAATTAATAAATATAATTCATAGCATCTTTTTGGTCGCTGCCAACGTGGGGCGATTATATGATAATAATTAATATAAATCCTCTATTATAATTAAAAATACATAGCAATATATATATATATATATATATATAATATTGTTATTATTATTACTATTATTATGTGTTATTAAGGGCCCCACATTGAATCAACAGAAATACTACGTCTGAAAAAAAAGGGGAATGTTGCTTTACTTGCACCAGTAATAAAGATGATATGTGAGAAAAATATTACAATATTTTTACATAAGTTGTTGAAACAGCACAAAGGGCACACTTCATACATAACCTTTAAAAAAACTCTATAAATTTTGGAATGGCTGTATAACCTTTAAATTCTTGCGCTGGTTACCTGAACAAGGCAAACGATACAAGGTAGTAAACATGAACTTATAAAATATTGATGCAAAAAAGAAATGAATTAAATGTCATCGAATTATCTAAGTTGTTTCTTATAAAACGTTAAACAACTTTATCAATTAAATGACACAGTTACATGAAATAAATAGTAATGTCTAATTTAACCCTCGGATGGCCAAGCGGGGTCTTTTGAAGACTCCACGTTGCATATTTATCATACAACTTCTTTAAAAAACCTAGTTGTGCCCTGGTTATATTTATAACTTAATTTTTTTGTATTATTTATGAGATGCAATTACTGGCAGAACAAAATTTTTCGGCAATTTTTATAAAAAAAAAATGTTTTCTTGGTTGGGGTCTCGGAAAGACCCCGCTTGGTAATGTGGAAGAACTGGCAGGCAACGATTGTTTCTGCGAAAATTAGGCCTTGAAACATGAATGGGTTTAAAAAACATGTGCAAGACTCCATACGAGCTATTATACCAGTTAATGCCTACGGTCAATAGACAGAAAAGTTAAAACAAAGTGTAGTAAATGCGGTAATTATACTTGTCCCAATCATTCCAAAAAGCAAAATGTGGCAGTCTGTATAGACTGTATGTAAAAGCAAATAAAAGATGCGCTACGCTTCTATAATGTGGAGGTAGTATTTTTAGAGTTTAGAGTTAATAATGTTATACTATTGTAAGCTAAAAAATTCCTTTAGTTAGCACACAGGTGCAAAATCGCATGGGGTCTTCAAAAGACCCCGCTTAGCCAGCAACGCCAGTAAAAAAGCTTGGCCATCCGAGGGTTAACAAAGCACTTTCAAACGGACCTCCCTTTTCTCATAGAAGCACTTGCTTATTTTCTTCAGGCGTTGGTAAAATTCGCTAGATGAAATTAGGATGGCACTCCTGCGCCCTGTTCTTGATCTTGAACTTCCAAATGAAAGTCCATCACTTGTTGCTATTTTCTAAGTTCCTCGCGGAAAAGCTTTCTACTGAGTGCCTTCGTATTCGTAAAATCGTTTCACAAGATAATTAACCCAAATATTATTTACTGCTTATTACTTCAGATGTTCAAATATACCAGTAAACTCATAAATACCTTGCACCTTTATATATTTTTTTTAAATTATTAATCCCAAACTTGCTTTACTTTTCAAACTGTTGTTTATTCGATGTTACTTATTAATTCTAATTTATTTTAAATTTAATTCAATTACTGTTCCAGTTGCAATTCCAAAATATGATGCGAATATCTCCCAAATACTTAACAGTTATTAAACTTCTGTCCAACTTGTAGATGAGTCCTAATCTTGAAGTTTAGTGACATTTCGACCGTCAAACGCAGATACAAACAAAACATATCGAAAAAACAACTAAAGTGTACTGATGCTACTTTGATACTCCGCCCAAAATTCTTGATTTTCGGCTAATTTACCGAATTTTCTCCTTTTTTCACACTGATAAGTAACAAATAACGCTCATTTAAACCTTAACACTTAATATGTTATTAAGAATAACAAAGTTTTATGCAACCAGAATATACACACAAATTCACAACTTTAATTGACTCGCCAGGCGAGCGTATGTTCACGTTGAAATTTTCATGCAAGTCTCGTTATTTTTTTCTTTTTTCAGCAAGTAACCATGACAACATTATAAAACAAGCAAACATACGTATATTTTACAGCTTCCTCAACCAATGGGAGAAGCAGAATAACATTAAAACAAATTCACCAATAGTTAAATATTTAAATAACTTTCTGAAAATATCATTTACATCTAAACTTATAGCCATATTTCTTATTTAAAAAGGTATGTTTTGACCCCTCACGCGGTGTAACAATTATGATTTTAACAACTTCACATTCATTTTAAAAATAAATCACCTTAAATTAATAATATTACAATTAATGGTCATCAAAATGGTTTCATTTTCACAGTTGTGCCGTTCTTTAGAAGTGCTACCTAGTGTACATTTTTACTCTGTACAATTTCATAACCGCAAAATAGGTTTCAAATTCATAATTAATCTGAGACGCTTCTTCGCCGTCTTTCAGGCGGAGGTATTCGCAATCTCTACCTGTGCGTGCATCATGATGCAGAGAGCTTATTCAAATACACAAATCCAGATCATGTTGGACACTAAAGGCTCTTGAGGGGGTACAAGTACAATTTAGGCTACTACTAATTACTGGTGACACTGGCAGTACAGAACAGAGTCACTCTGGAATGGGTTCCAGGACATGATGTAGGCAAAGAAAAGGCATATAACCTGGCAAAGCAGGAAGCAGAGGAACCTCTGGTTGGACCAGAACCCACTTGCTGAATATCAGATATGTCCGCAAGGGGGACTGTCAAAGACCAGCTGAGCGAAGAACACCGCAAACACAGGCAAAAACAAGAAAAAGGCAACCGTGTTTGTTTGTGGAGAACCCAGAAAAGGAATGGAAGGAGTATGTACTGCAATTGAGTATGAAACGGCTGAACTCATAACAGGACTGTTCACAGGACAGTGTCGTTTCAGATGGCACGTCA
The DNA here is from genome assembly GCA_014611495.1 of Limonius californicus. NCBI lineage: Eukaryota > Metazoa > Arthropoda > Insecta > Coleoptera > Elateridae > Limonius > Limonius californicus. The sequence goes on from JABXWE010039652.1 coordinate 3,458, forward strand.
ACAAGATTGGGGTAGAACACACCCCTCGTGTACTTTTTGCTATGAGGAGGAGGAAGCAATGCTGCTGCTTCTTTGCGAATGTCCGGCTCTGTGTAAGGCGACACCCGTTCTTCGGGGTGCAGTTCAAAGAACCGAAAGGCATACCAAAATTGCACATCAAGAATATCCTCAAATTCATTAAGGGAACTAACCAGAATGAATAGATCGGTAATGGGGCAAAATAAGCCGATAAAGTTTCACTGCTGTAGTTCACCCAATGCAAATAAGAAGAATACACAGTACATTTCTATAAAGTACAATAATTACATAACCTCCGTACAAGTTTCAAATTAAATACAATTTATTACGAAACACTTGTGCCTTTGGTTTGTAGCCCAAAAAGTATAAAAATAGTTTATTATTCCACTAATAGCTACGATAGTTTCAGTTCCTTATTAAAAATATCTTGATTTAACAAATTTATGTTTTACTCAAATATTGAAAATTTAATTCAAAACGGTACAGTAGTTTTTCAAATAAGAGACAGAGAAACATTTTTCAAAGTTGGTTTCTCTAGATTTCAGATAGTTTAAAATATACTCAATATCGATTGAACGTCATAATTTATCAGGTTACATTTTGAAGAAAAGTTGCAACTTCACATACGAAATTCAAATTGTTACCCATTGATGTCGATTCATGCAAGACAGTATTGTAAGGTTTTGAGCTAGCACAATTGAACTAGGAAGGATGTCCAATAAATATTTAGAAAATTATTTATAGATATTTGAAATTAAAATTAAGTTAAGCCTAGCAAGGTTCATGTACGATTCTGCATATCATTGCAATATCTTGCATATGGACCACCAGTGAACTATGACTGTGTTCTTTGCGCAGAACCTGAGGTCACCAATGACCTCAGACAATACCTACAACTTTTGTTTGCAGGAAGGTGACCTACCAACCGACTGTTACAAGTGTGCGATAACGTATCTGAACTTCAAATCGTTGCGAAATTAAATACGAGTGGATAATCTAAAGTGAACCTTTCAATGTACCAGTAAATATATCTAAATGATATTTGAAATTAAATGAAGATGTAGATAATACTTGGTAAATATTTCAAAACAAAAATATATCCTTATCTAAGTGTGATACGGCTCTGATTTTATCTACAAGTAGCTACCTCGAAAATTATACGTGAATGTATAGAAAACTTTATGGAAATTTCATACATGTTCAATAAACACAATTAATTTCTATTATGCGTTTTTCTGACAATGCTTTATTATAATTTCTATGTCAAAAATAAGATATTTATTTAAGAGGAGCAGTGTATTTAGAGATTTGGAAAATGTAACAATTCATGAGTAAAATATTGGACTCCTCAGACAGAAGGTGGAACAACCAAGTAGCCTCAGAACTGAAGGAATTAATAAGAGAGCTACAAAATGACTCCTTCCAAGAGTACTTACAAAACTTGAGCGCCACAGTAGACTCCGACTTCTTGTTATGGAAGGCAACAAAAAACATTAAACACCAGCATCAACCAATACCTTCCATACAAATAAATGAATGATCCTGGGCACGCTCAGATAAAGGGAAAGCAGAAACCTTCGCTAACCACCTCACGTCACTGTTCCAACCACTACTGAAAAAACCTTGAACGAGGAACAAGAAACAAACGAAGCACTAGAAGCACCTTACTAGATGACACCACTCACAAACCTCTTTACAGCTAGCAAAATAAAGAAGATGATCAAATATAACCTCAATCCAAAAAAAATCCCGAGGCGACGACCTCACCTCCTGTCAATTGTTCAACGAACTCCCCCGTAAAGGCGTTGTTACGCTAATGTTAATATATAATGCAATGCTAAGACTAGGCTACTTCCCGGCTCAATGGAAGGTCGCACAAATGATCCTTATACCACAACCCGATAAACCCCAAACCGAGGCCTATAGACCCATCAGCCTCTTACCCATCATAGGCAAACTTTTTGAAAAATGACTCATCGAGAGATTAGAACCAATTATAGAGGACATGAACTCGATACCAGACCACTAATTCGGGCTTAGAAAAGACCACACAACAATCCAACTAGTGCATAGGATCGTAGATGAAATCAATTCGACCTTTGAACAAAAGAAGTACTTCACGGCGGTATTGCTGGACCATCGCAAAGTCTTCGACCGACTGTGACGCAAAGGGATGTTATACAAACTTAAAAAATAATTCCACACTGTTACTATACCATCCTCAAGTCATTCTTGGAAGAAAGATACTTTATATGAAATATGGTCAAGAATTGTCAGAGCTGTAGCCGATTAAATCCGAAGTACTACAAGGGAGCATACTCAACCCGATGTCGTACTTACTGTTCACGGCGGATTTTCCTACAACCAGACATTCAATTATGGCTACGTTTGCCTATGACAAGGTCGTTCGAGGCAAACACAAGGATCTCACAGTAGCTGCTACACTGCTACAACTGAACTTGTATGAAGTGGAAAAGCGGGCCACAAAATGGAGAGTTAAGATCAACGAGGAGAAATAACCCTATATTACTTTCACCAAACGTAAAGGCGTCCCACCACCTCTCCTACTAAACAATACTCCACTAGCTCAAGTCAGTATTTACCCAAGTAGCACAGTAAACTTGGGCCAATATTGGCTCTCTTATATTGGCGATATCTATAAATGTAACGTTTTTTTATAGTGGTAATATATTGGCTAACAAGGCTGGGCCAGTATATAAAATCTAGTTAGGTAAAATATCTGCAGAATGTATTGGTCCCTTGTTGGTCGCTCTTGTTGGTTAGATATTGGCTGCCAAGGTATGACCAATATATAAAATCTAGTTAGAAAAAATATTTGCAAAGTTTATTGGCTTATTGTTGTTCACTATTGTTGATTATATATTGGCTACCAAGGTATGGCCTATATATAAAATCTAGTTAGGTAAATATCTGGAAAATTTATTGGTCTATTGTTGGTTACCTTTGTTGTTTATATATTCGCTATCAAGGTATGGCCCATATGTAAAATCTACTTAGGTAAAATTCCGAAAAGTTTAGTGGCACTTTATTGGTCACCTCTTTTGGTAATATATTGGCAGCCAACATATGTCCATATGTTATAAATATTTAAGAAATTGTGGCAAACTAAGTAGAAAACAATTTACCGCGAGTAGAATGTAAGGCATAATGTCAAACTTAGTACGTAATAAATAATAATCATATAAAAAATAGCATTAAAAAAGTGTGATTCATTAATTTCATTTTTTCCATATTAAGTCTTCATACCGCTTAATTACTTCGTTGCTATGGTAACCAACTTTTGTTTTTAATTAAGGGTATGTTTTCATGCCTAGATTCAGCAACTACTGTTTCTTTTTCTGGTAGTTTTGTTAGGGTTACATATCAAAACTTTTGGTTGAAATATATATTGAAAAACATTAAATAGTAGGTACATAAAATCTTATAGGTACTACATTATTTTCATTCTATACTATCGCGGTTTTTCTCCTTTTGCGTCCTCCATCACGATCGTTCGCTGTGCACAAAAAGGTCTCCACCCTTTCCATAAATTGGGCATCGGTAATAGCTGGAACGCTTTTACGAATCGTGGCTGCAAAAAGAAAATATAAGTTAATTTTTAAATTGCTGCTTTTACTTAAATAGAAAAACACCTGACGCATTCACAATATTTGCTATAAGAAGATATTATGTAGTGCGTATGGAGCACTATTTCTAGCTGATATTATACAGAACGACCTATGAATTTTTAGTTAATTGAAAAAAAAAACTCGCACCGGATGTAACATATAGCCTAAGTTGTATTGGAAAATGTGCATGAAATATTCCATACCTTTTTTCTAATAATAATACATATACTAAATATAGTTTATACTTACTTGCAATAATAAACTATGAACACTTTCAACACGATTATTTACAGTATACTATAATAAGAAAACGACTGTAGAATTAAAGTGTTGCTTGACGAGCACTGAACTGAACACTGAAAAATTGATATTTAAGTAAACTGACTAATCCTCCAACACGGCACAGGTAGCAAAACGTGCCCCTTCTTGTAAAAATGTCAGCGGCGTCGCCAGTAGTGATACTGCTTTAGGGTTCAAAGAACATTTACAACTAAAAATAATAGAAATTCACGTATTTCCTAAAATTTCGGGGTGTTTTAAGATGTTTTTGCTCTAGTCATTTTTATACAGCGGCACAGCGTTATTACCGAAATTTGTTGTTCTTCTTATTGATGAGACTTTTTAAGGAGGATGCGTTTGAAGCGCATTTATTATGGGTTTTTTTCGATGCTAATTTTCTAGTACTATTTTCCGTTTTATATTCGTGGAATTTTTTATAATAATTAAAATTCTTGTCGAGGTTTTCTTTTGATTAGAAGGTTTCAATCAAAATACCCTTAAGAAATGTCGATTACGAATTAACAAAACAAAAATCAAAACTTAATAGAGTAATAAAACAATTTAGATTATCAATTTATTTTAAATAATTTTTAAATCAGGATGAATTTAGTTCGTTTTTAGGTAACATCTGTTAACGCCACTGGAGCCATTACAACCATTTTCATTTGGGAAATTCTAAGACAAACTTCTTTTGCTTGCGTTTTATCTAATATTACTCATCTCTTTGACATTTCTATTAAGATGTACTGGTTTTCATTCATAGAGTTTTATGACGCGCACGCTTCTTGTATTTCTTTGTTATTCTTAATTTTATACTACACCAGGGAAGTTATAGAAATTTGAATGTAAAAGCTGGCTTTTACAAAGTCTTGAAATTTCCCTAATAGGCGAATGACGTCAGTTCCTTTTACTTAAGTACGGGCTTAGAAATACCACCAGTACAATGAAACTAAGACGATTTACGATTTATGTCATTTCTGAACCTTTGTTATAAGTTTGTAAAAATGCAGTTAATATGTCATATTATTTATACATGGTGTAGGAACTTTATCTGTATGTTTTTTCAAAAAATGTATACGTCGTTATTTACAAAAAAATGGGTTATTCAAAATGCGCAACAAGCATTAAAAGTCGACGAATACTTTAAAATATGCGTAAAAATGGCATAACACATTCAGGTACAAAACATTTTGCGAGTACTTAAAAATGTCAGCTTAAACATCATATATAATTCCATATTTTGCAGCAACCCGTACACATTACAAATTATTACAATTATTTTATGAAATATGCTCGTAGGCACTTGACAATTTGAATTTTATTTGTCAAAGTCGAGGCTATTATGAAAATGAAATTAGAAGGTGAAACGATTCATGATTTTCTCGGAAACAGCTAAATCTATTGAAAATATAATTACTACATTAAAAACAGTGTCTTATTCTAAATAAATAATTTATATAACATATTTTTCTCTAAAATAATTAGGGGAGCTAATATATATTGGCTGGCCAATATTGTTTAACAATGATATTTTATTTATTGGTTAAATACTGACTTTAACTCATAATTCTTATACTGGTTTCAACATATCCGTCTAATGCTGCGCCAACATGTTTAAATATATATTGTAAATGCATTATTGGTTTTACATTGGCGATATATCAGCTAACCAATGTTGTTCTACTACGGTTTTGCTTTTATTGGTTAAATATTGGCATTAACTCCGAATTCCTATATTGGCTTCAACATGTCTGTCCAATGCTGTGCCAACACGCTTAAATATATATTGTAGATGCATTATTGGTTTTACATTGGCGATGTATTGGCTGGCCAATATTGTTCTACTACGGTATTTCATTTATTGGTTAAATATTGGCTTTAACTCTGAATTCCTATATTGCTGCCAACATGTTTGCCCAATGCTGTACCAATATGTGCTGCACGATAAAATGTTGAGCCAAGGTACGATACATATCCAATATTGAACCAATATTGGTAAAGTATTTGGTGCTACTTGGATAGGGATGCATTTAGACAAAGGACTAACATGGAGAGCCCATGTTTATTTTTTTCTTGAGTGAAGGGGGGGAAATCTTCAAAAGACTCCTAGCTAGCCTAGGGAGTGTCGGATTCATCTGGGATGGTTCCCCAGACGCCTACCGACTAAAACCCCCCTTCTTATCCATAAGCAGCAGCGAGATCGCCTTCCGGCATTACTTCGTCGCTGCTTACACCTACTTCCTAAACAATACATCACTGCAATTTTTCTTTCCTTTTTTTTTACAGCCCCACAGCACAAAGCAGGCGGGTGTATGTTCGCTTGGGACATTATACTCTTAAATCTAACGGACGGTTTCCCTCCGCTTGCCTTTGCCTTTTATCATCCTCCTTAATCGTCATTATTTCACCTACCATTAATTCGATCAGTCTCCATTTCTTGGCATTCTCTAGCATCTTACTTATTAGGTTTTCTGGCCTGAATCCACCCCCCATAGCTGTAGTTTCCTTTTCTCTTTCATTTCGCCATCTGGGGGGGCACTTGAAGATTGTGTGGTACGCATCGTTAAGCTTTTTTTGACAGTACAGGCACATGTCCAGCTACGCTTTCCCAATTCTCTTAATGTATGTTTGAAAGCAACCGTGAGACGTCATTGCTTTTGTCAGGTGATACTGAGTCTCCTCGTGTTTTCTATAATACCACGGTTCAGATCCGGTAACAGTCTGTGTAGCCATATGTCTGTTTCACTGGCCTGCCTTTTCTTGCCGATTTATTACATTGTTCCTCCTAATAGTCTCTTTCTGCCCCTTTGATTTGCCCATTGTTTCCTTCCGCTCTTCTACCAGCAGGTCTATCGGGATTATTCTGGCAATCACCCTTGCTGCTTCCATCGAGATCGTTCTGTAACCCTTGCTAATTCGCGACGCCATCTTCCTCTGGACCCGGTCCGCTATATTTTCGTATCTGCAATACATTTCTCCAAGTTGGTGCCGCATATAGCATGACCGAATCCGCAACTGTAGAAAGGACGCGCCTCTTGGCTTCGCTGCGGTCTCCTTCTCTGGGCATTATACGGCTTAAGGC